>VKHH01007110.1:0-12628 GCA_015144975.1 Epipyxis sp. PR26KG | reverse complement strand
ACTCGAAAAAAACGGTTTTCACATTCGACAATAACTCGACACAATTTCGTGAAAGTGCATATTAACTCTTGATTATTAACTTGAGAAATATAAATAAATTATTTTTGAGAATAACTAAGATTATGATACTCGGTACTCGGTTTGATTATAAACAAAGATTTCCATTAATTTTATTATAATAGAAATAAATAGTAATAACAAATAAAAGATTTTATTAAAACAAAATTAAATAATTGGAACTTAATTATAACATACAAGCTACCCAAGCCTGGACCCCATGTATTAATATTAACAATAAATTATTATTATTATCATACAAAATGTGTACTGTTCATTAATCGATCAATTTATTATTATTATTATTACATCAAAAATAAAAATGCAATCAAGCATCCCGCATCATTCTGACATAAAACTAATAAAACATATTATTTATAAACAATGAGCAATTTTATCCAAAAATCATTCTATTCATTCATTCATTATCAACAATAAGAACGTTAATATGTTAATACGTTAATTAACATAAAATAAACAAAATATATAAATCATAGTATTTTAATATGCTATCGACTTTATTTTGATAAGATTATTATATCACAAAAAGATTAAAAAGTAATATTCATCATCACTAGCTTGCATTTATTCATATTATCAACATGCTAACTATCAAAGCAGTATAACGATAAACGGTAATATTTGACGTAATGAAATATGTTAAATTATTATTTTTTATTATTTTAATTGGATGTCTCCCGTAAATTATCCTTGCCTAATCTTAATTTTGGGGGCTATACCTCAAGAACCGTTTTGAGTTCACATAAAAATTAGGTTTCCCCAAAATATTTAGACAAGGGATACGTGTCCGATATGCTGATTATTTTGGAAAAAATATAAATTTCTCCTAAATTTTGGTGGCTCAATATTGTGTGTATAGGATTAGGGGGAATAAACGGAGACGCCCTTACAATTATGAATGAAAATTTATGATTCAAAATAAATAAGAAATAAATAGTAATTATATCCATAGGTTACAATTGTATGTATTTCATCCATTTATTCATCGTCTATTCATTCGTTCATTCATAATAATATCTTCATTTTTATTTATAATATTCACAATAATTATATTATTTATAATTTATTATTTATTTGTTTGATCGTATACGTAAAGTACGACTCATTTCTGAAATATTAGATGATAAAATAGATTTTGATTTTGATTTTGCAAATTTGAATTGTTCATACTTCATTAGTAAATCATCGATTTTGATTGGTTTTCCTGCAAATGAATCAGCGCCACATTCTAATGATTTCAATCGTGTTTCAGAATCAGAATTTGCAGAATATGCGGTGATCCAAACTGTATGACAAGTTTCTGCACCATTTTCCAAATAACGCTGTCTAATTACAGATTTTTCTAATTCTCTGATTTGTTTGATTGCTTCAAATCCATCCATTATAGGCATTTGTATATCCATTATTATTATATGTAAAGAAAAGTTAGGATCACTTGTAAGTTTTTTATACATTTCAAATCCATCTCTACCATCGAATGCTATGTTAACATGATGACCTTTGACTTCCAGTGATCTTGCAATTGTCTTCAAGATCGGTCTCGAATCATCCAATACTAAGATATTCATCGGAGAACTCAACATTTTCGAAGCTCGGCTTGTTGACATCTTTGGATCTATGCTGGCTGATTGTGAGATATTCGAATGAGATAATTTCGGGTCAATGACAATAATTGATTGCCTTAATTTAACACTTTGATTATCTGAATCAGCTGCTTCTGGTTTACAGATACCTTCTTCTTTGATGGATGGGGATTGTGCAGATGCAGGGTTCCTCACAGTGAACTTATACGAATCGTCATTATTTTTGACTTGTTCTTCTATTATTGTAGACATGATTCTCATTGGATCAGGTTCTTCGTCAATATCTGTTGAATCATATACTGTGTTTGTATTATCAGCGAATGAAATCGATGTGAAATCCATTCGTTTCTTGACTGGTGTGTAGGGTACAGCAAACCAAAACACAGAGCCTTTACAATCGGATCTATTGTATGCCCCGCAACAACCTTTCAATGCTTTGATACGACATGCTAATGTATATAAACCAATTCCAGTGCCACCAGAAGTCATGGCTTGTTGAGTAGAGTTACTTGGTTTAAATAACCGACTTAATAATTCTGAGCTTAATCCAACACCATTATCAATTACCTCAAAGATTAAGAATTTTTGATGATTACCATCTTCTTCGCAGAATGAATTCCTGGAATTATTATTATGCTTTATTGAAAATCGATTCAAAGAATTTGCTTGTCGCACAGAAAAATCAGTGAGATGAGATCGATCAGAAGCGGATACTCCAACAGGTTTCCTCAGAGAAACATCTCGTACGGATGAGTTGCCCTCCATGCTTTCAGTTGAATAATCGTAAAATACTCCATCATAAAATACTGTTTGATAGTCAATGATTGTAATCCAATCCATAATCAATACATTCACATTGATATCACATCGAGGAGAGAATTTGGATGCATTCGTAATCAAACAAAGAATATTTTCACTAATCCATTGACCATCACTTCGAATTGGCTTGTTTAATTCAAATGTAAATACAGGAGAAGTTATATTGTTCTCTTCGTGGAATTGTTTCACACATTTGATCATAGGGTGGAGTATATCAGGTATTGACAGTGTATCTAGCTGTGGAACTAAATTCAATCCTTTTGATGCTTTTACATAATCAATGCATCGATTAATTATCATTAACATCATAGAATTAATAGAATCAAGAGAATTCAATGATTCATCTATAGAAGCTACATCATCTTCTCCACGATGCTTCTTAATAAAATGTTTTAAATCTTCAAAAGAGTTTCGCATCAACTCGAGAGTGCCAATAAGAGCTGTCAATGGCTACATTAAAACATTATAATTTATGTTATAAGAATAATTAGAATGATTATCAATAAATTCAACATGCTATAAAAATAACTTACTGTTTTCAAATCGTGAGCTAAATTCGCTATCATGTGTCTCAATTGAGAATTATGATCTTCATTCAACTCCTTTTTCATTACTGATTCAGCTGCTCTTAATTCAACTAATTGGACTTGAAGAAAGCAGTATTCAGAATATATATGATTGTATACAAAACTAATGAATGAAGCTGTACAGAAACTGAAAATAATTGCAGCAATAGTTGGTGACTCCATTTGATTGCACAGACATGATCCAATGATAACAAATATTAAAGAAATAAGGTAACCAATCCAGATATGAATTTTTTGCAATTTAAATGTCGGTGATTTCGAAACACCAAATTCGATTGAGCCAATGAGTGGAAGGATTAATAGTAATAAATAGTCAAAAATTGGAATAAAATTGAGACTGTGATTAGTACGGAATCCACATGTAGTATGCGTTAAAAAATATTTACATGATGGACCAATGACCTGACTTAACATGGAAAACCCGCAGCATAATTGTAAGAATACAATATTAAACCAGTGATTAGTATGGGATTGTTTGAAAATAATATTGGAAATAAAAGTTGTGGAAAATGCAATCAAATAAAACGTCAGTGATAATATCCAAAAATATAATGCACTTAAGTTGGTATTATTTTTATTCAATTGAGATTTATTTAATAATTCATTAATGGCTATAGTTTGAAAGCAAATGCATACCAAAACAGCAGCGTAAATAATAAGATAATAACATCTGCATTGAAATGATTGCATGCTGACCTAATGACCTGTTACTGTGTTGCAGTACCAATCTAGAATCAAGAATAGAGAGAAAAATGATAATAAATCAATAAATCATATATCCGTCGTATCACGTATATTAACCGTTTAAAAGATGTTCCACAGTTTTAGACAAGAAAACGAATTGTAGTAGTATTTATTTCTTGACCATAAATCATCTATAATAATGCTACTGTAAATAAATGCTTAATAACGTTGGAAGAGAGAGAGGTGTTCTTCTATGATCGAAATACGTATAACTTATCATATACGTATTTTTGTATGAATGAAAGAATCGCAGTTTTTTTCACACAGCTTCTTAAAAACGTATTTGAATGGCAATGATCGATCATAAATCTTTTCAAGCATAATACTTTTGAAAAACTCTTCATTTAAATTAAGTTTTGAAGGATGTCTACAGAACTTCAGAAGCAGCTAAACTTAGCTAGATCAAAGCAAATTCAACCAAGATCTGTAAATGATGGAGAGCCCAGTTTGTTTCTTACAGAAAAAGAAGCAAGTAGATTAGATTTACAAGATATTTATCAAGCCGCTGTAACAGGTATTAACATATTGATCCAGTATGATGAAAGATTTGAGAGCTTTTCTCAAAATGTATTGCATCCATCTTCAATGGAAATTCAACGCGAATTAAGAACAAAGGAGGTAATGTTTGATGAAATACAGCAATAAATTCTTACAATTGTCTGTTATATTGTTCAAGTTACTCACACATACATTAAATTTACAGTATTATTATTATCAATTTAGGAAAATAGCAAATTGGATGCGGAGCTAACCAAACTCTTTCGTTTATTGTGTTTGTATGCACTTGAGCAACCTACACATCTTATCTTGGAATATTTGATACGCCGATTAAGAGTTCATGAATTGAATAGTGAATTGCTTATTTCAAGTATGATTGTAATTCATGACAGTAAGGTGAGTTTCTTGAAATATATTTTCATTGTTTTTTTCATGTGAAATATTTCTGAATCATAATTCATTCATCCTATAGTTGTTCGGAAAGATAGTGCAGTTGTCCAAGATTGAAGGAACAATGTGGAATTTTTTAAGCAATATTAAAAAAACTGGGAGTCCATTGCCAAGATCTGTGATAGTGCAAGTGTGTCTCAAAAATAGATTGTTCTTAGACACTATATGCAAATCAGTAAAAATAGCGTTAGAAGAGAGTCTATCAGTGACATCAAACAAATCCAAAACAATAATGAATAAAGGAGCCAATCAAATGATATCATTCTTTACAAGTGTTGTGATTGAGATGGCTGAGGTACACTCATTCGAAGATTCAGAGATTCGTTCCTTGTTTTCGTATTTAACAGAAGGTTTGAAAATCAAATTTACAACTAGTGAAAACCCAGAAATTGCTAAACAATGGAAGAAATCAGTTTGTATGATTATTTGTCAAATTTGTCGCCGCACAACGCTGGCTCAACCTCTTCTCAAATCTATCACACAATTATTAGCTGATTCATATAATAATATTTTATACGAGGACAATCAGAAAGTATTAAGCAATGAAAAACTACAAGAAATCAATGAAATAATTCAAACATTAATAATAATTTCGCAACATCAAAAAATTGTTTTATCAAACAAGTTTTTGAAGAAGATGTTTGAATTGTCATTTGTAAAAGGTGATGATAATATCAAAGGTGAAATAACGTTCATTAAACAAATGAAATTATTGAATGAACGTGTAGAACTTGATCAATTAATTAAGGCCATTCTAGCTGGTATTCTATCGTCAATAATTGAACCAATTAGTAATCATGAAGATGAGGAGGATAAAATGATTTATTTAATCAAATATTATTCGAATATTTTGATTCAATTAATATCGTCTGATATTTTAAGTTTACATATCATTGAAATATTGATTAATGCAGTTTTTATTAATATAATTCCACTACTAAGACCGACTCAGAGCTTAAGTATAATAACAAGCGTGCAAGACATTATCAAAATATTAGCGCAAAGATTTCCAACTGTTTTTGAAGTAACTGTTTCAGCAACCATTGAAAACATGAAATCTAATCCAGACTCTACCATCAATACTACTATTGGAAATGTAACCATTCAGTCTAGTAAATTTAACGTATCCATTCTTCGGGACTTTATCAAATCGACTTTTTTTGAGTCTAGTTCATTGATGCATATTCCGAATGAAACTGGTGCTGGTTTATATCTCTCTCTAAACAGCTCAATTCCAATAGTTAGAATGAACGCATTGGAACAATTTGGTAGCCAAAATCTTCTTGATTGTGAATCGACAAATGATGTTCAAGGACTAGCACAAGCAGTGTTGCAAAATATGTGTGATGATAGTATCGAAGTAGCTATTTTCGCATGGAAGCCTGAAATATTGTGCAGAGTTATTCTTCATTCTTCTTCCGCAGATTTCACCAATGCCTTGAAATATGCGACATCTTTATGGATGAGTCACATGGTCAATGCTTTAGTTGAAAACGGTTTTAAGTTTGTTGATAATCTTCTGAAATCGTTGAATGATGAAACGGTAGTCGATACCTTATTCACAAAATGGTTGGAAGCAAATGAAAACTCTGATAAATTGTGGATTTTTTCCTTTTTATTAAAAATTGCATTTGATTTCATTCCATTGTGTTTAAGCGCAGTCGATGAGTCACTGCTTAAAAAGTTTGAAAATGAATTACAATCGACAAAGAAAAATGCTTACAAAGTTCTAGTGCGTATCAGTAATCATTCAGAATGTAAAGAAGTGTTTTCATTCTTAAGTATCATGAAAAAATCTAAACATTCTATTGAAGAATCTTTGGTTGAGTCTCTTTCATCTGATAAAATTATAAATAATAATTCCAATAATCCGATTATGCAGCTGATAAACATGTTGATTGATAACAGCAATCATACACCTACTATTCCTAACACTCTTGGTGAGGCCTTAGCTACGCTTACATTTACTACAAAACTATTATCTTCATTTGCTGAAAATTTGAAGTATGATCGTTTAATATCATCGATTAATCAATTGTGTGGTGAAGTTGTTATTAATATTATCAATTTCTATCAGCAAACCCCCATTATTGGTCATTCATCATTTGTAAAATCGCTGGAAACATTTTTAAATATTTCAGTTAAATCTTCAGCTAATAAAATCTACGCTTACAATGAATCAAATTTAAATAATTATAATGCTTTAGTAGATTCTTGTTCCGAACAATTCAACCAGTTTGATGTAAATGAACGTATTATTTTATCAATTTTGGATAGTTCTAATCGGTCTATCTTGTCCATGCTGGGTCCTAATCTGCTAATTTTATATGGCAATAAAAGTTATGTTTTTCTATTCAAAGTTATTATCAACTACATACTGGAATGTTCTGGAAGCGTTGGTTCATATAATCATTCCACTGAAAATATTGTAATATCTTCAAACATTGCTGCAATATCAATTCAAGCATTATCATCTTTATTATCATCATTGTATAACACAAATCTTGATTCGGAATTATCAATCTTTGTGCTTCTTCTTTTCCCAATAATTATAAGGTTATTATCAGATGATGCAGATACTGTTCGCAAATCAAGTCTCTCGTTAGCTCAACAAATGTTTGATTTGTTATCGAATAAAACAATGAAATTGCCAAAGCAACAAATTGATTCATTAGCAACATTTAATGATAAGTTTTCAAAGCAAGATTCGTCTGACTTCATTCGATCAACAATAATTGAAGTTATTACGATTCTAAGTGAAAGACAAGATGATATCTTAATGGATCCACTAATATGCTCGAATATATTATCATCATACATCGTCTCTCAAAGCGAAACATTAAAATCAGATTATTTATTATGGTCAACGACTGTTTACAGTTGGAAGTTACCAAGTGTTTCATACTTCATCGTAAATGCATATTCTTCTTCTACTATTAATCAATTAGATGAGAGTTCTTTAGCTCGATTATGGAAATATGTGGAAATAATAGTGAATTTGTTAATCGAATATCAAGAGAATCTTCTTTTGAATGATTGTAACAAATTAACAAAGAAATTATTGTACTATATTCCATCTATATTCAATAAAATCTCTTCAAATTTACAAAGCGATATTATCATTTGGTTATCCAATAACATAAAATCATTACCTACATTAAGTGAGTCTTATTTACAAATCATTCGTGACAATTGTATGAAAGTTATCATTGATATGAAAGGTTTCCCTGAAGTTGATCAAGAGTTACGAGTTATATTATATACATCATTATTATCTGAACAAATCAAACGATCAGGTAATAAAGAAATATTATCAGCGATTGAATTAATCAAAATCCCGATAGAGGTACCTTTTCATGCATTGCAGCAAGGTGTGATTGAGTTTAACTCACAATTTTCTAATCATAATAATGATATTTTGACTGAAGCAGATAATGATGATGTCACTTCAAATCCATTGGAAATCACCGGAGTATCAATACCTGTACAAAAATTGTGCTACTTGATTGAAGGGATTATTATTACATTACAAAAATATCATTCGAAAATTAATAATAATAATAATCTTGATTTGGAAACACATGATATTTTATCTTTAAAAAAGATGGCTGTGTTATTATTTGAGCTTTTATCAGTCATTTTCCAGCAAGTTATGAAGTCATTAATGATGTTAGATTATTGCAAAACAATAATATTAGAATTAGCATATCATTGTTTACAAATCGCATTTATTTCAAATCCTATTCCATTGGTTACTATTCCAACAACTGCAAAAAAAGCTAAAAAAGGAGTTTCAGAATTATCAGAAAATAATGATTATGTTATTGCAGCACGTGTTGGAAATGATATATCAAATACATTACATTATTTAAGCAAAACAAAATCAATTCAAGTTACTAGTGCAGGTTTAAAATTATTAGGAGTCTTAATTCAATTAGATTCTAAACAATTATTACCGTCCATTTCAATATTAAGCAAATTGTTATCTACTACTACTACTGAATTATATATGAAAATGAGCCATGGAAATAGTGTTGCTGAAAGCATTTTAATAACTTTATCGAAATCTGTGTTTGGTAATAATGCCAATACTACTATAAATGAAACAGAAATGATGTTAATAAAACAAGAAATATTGTTTTCATTATGTTTATATTTTCAACAAATTCCACATTTTCGACGTGGATCATTAGTGAATATGACGATTCATACATTAGGATTAGATAGTCTATCAACTATTTTGTCGATATTATTAGTTCATACGTATGTGTCATATGAAATCTGTGATTTTACTTATAATAATAATAATTTATCCAATCTATCCACTCGTGATAATAAACAATTAACAAATATTTCAAATAATCAAATCATATTATTATCAAAATCTGCTCATAAAAAAGCTTTTAAAGAATCGAAAATATCACAACCAGAAGAATTCTTTAATCTAACAGTTAATTTATTAGTAAATCAACAAGATCCAAGTATTATATTAGATAATTTAATGTCATTATTGAAATTATCTATTGAATGCTTATCATCAACATTACATATTGAGAATGACACCAATCAATTTCAAATATCATCGAAATTAATGAGTTATTGTTCAACATTAATTAATGATGTTTATAATAATAATAATAATAATAATAATAATCGTATTATCCCATCAAATGATTCAAATGGCTTTACTCTTATTTTCTTACATTTACAATACATTTCAGATTTATTAGAAAATAAAGATTTCCATAATATTCTATTAGAAATTGATGAGAATAAACCTAATTATGATTTATCAATTAAAACTCAGAATTCATTTCTTCATTTAATTGATATGATTTTACAATTACTTGCTATTGTATCATCTGTTGAAGAAGGTTATGAACATAATAATGATAAAATTCAATTATATTCAATTCGAGTTGAAAATGAACTCATTAATATTACAAGTAAAGGAATCGCTAGTTCTATTTCGCAATGGTGTTATGATAATATTCATGCAATACAACGTTTAGTTGATTTGCCATCATTTATATCGATTTTACAAGAGTTAATTCAACATGAAAAAATCGAAGTGAGACAAAAAGCACTTATTATATTAGGTCAACGATTAGACACCATTTCTACACAGAAAAAACTTGGAAATGATGATGAGGTAAGATTATTTTATTCTTACATAGATACTAGCATATTATTTCGGGTGTTATTATTTACTATTATTATTATTTTATTATTATTGTGATATTTCTCCATTTTATTACTGATAAGTTAGAATAAAAAGATACAACATGCAATTATCATTTTAAACATAATAATAATAATAATAATAATAATAATAATAATAATAATAATAATAATAATAAATATAACAAATCAATGGAAATGAAGAATTAATTAATTAATTAATTAATATTATATTTTTTATGAATTATTCCAATGTTAAAACTGTTTCTATTTTCTAATTAAAAACAAGTTAATAAGTGTTGCTAACACAGCTATGAAATTAATTCATCATAATTATCATATATTCTAATTATTTTTTATATTTTACAGATGTCATTATTTTTGGATTTAAATAATAATTTACGTGAATTAGTGAATAATTTACTACCATCTATAGCTACTGTCTATCCGATTAATTCTAATATCAAGCAACAAATTGCTCTTGGCCAATCATCTCTCATGTGCATTGAAGTATTAGCTAATTATTTAAGTAAATTCAAAGATTTCCAGAAAGATATTGAAGAGACACTCAAAGATACTATGTTATTGATTGAGAAATTGATGATAAAAGAGGTGAAATCAAATGATCTAGTCATTCGAAATGAGAAAAAAACACCGAAAAAATCCAAATCAAACCAATTGCAAGTGGAAAATCAACAGAATAATACTCAAGAAGTCGTTAATTTAGAGAATTTAAAATTATTAGGATCATCATTTTTATGCAGTAGTAAATTATGTGGATTATTGCATGGGGATTCTTTGCTTCAATTATCGGTAATATCTTATTAAATATTGTTATAATTTTTCCATTCCAATCCATTATAAGTCGAAATAAAATTATTTTTAGTGTTTTTAACATTATTTTTTGTTGATTTTTTAGGCTTTAATGTCACATTTATTTGAATCTTTACAAGATCATTCTTCTTTGTTATTAGACTCAAGTAAACATGCATACATGTCAGATCCTGTGACAAATAGAACAATCTCATTATTTATACGATCTATTATTAATAGTTTAACAATCATTTGCAAATCATTACCAACATTCTTTCATCCATTCATACAACAAACACTAATATTAGTTTTACCGTTATACAATATTTCATCATCATTAAGTGCAGACACACTCCTCATAACAGAAGATATTGATCGATTATTAAGTATTTTAAGTTCAAAAGTACCTTCACGACTGTCTGTGCCTGTGATTATCTCATCAAATTCTAAATTATTAAGTTTAGAATCATTTGAAGCAATTAAAAAATACTTATTATTTCTTGGTGAATTATGTCAAAATTTGGATCGTTCAATTGTAAAGCAAGAAATGACGAATCTAACCAAGTTAAGTATCCAGTGTTTAGATTATCGTCGAGTGTATGGATCTAATTTTATTGCTGAAATAAGAGATGAAATTGATATTATTATTTCAAATAGTATTGTTGAATTATGTTTGAAATTAACAGAATCAGAATTGAAAATAATATTATTGAAAATGATGGAATGGAAAGATATTACTATGGAGGAGAGTGAAGAAAGGGGTGAGGGTGACTCTTGGAAGTTATATGCTCGTAGTATTAGTTATTATCAATTATTATATGCATTAGGTTCAAAATTACAAGCTATTTTTGTTCCTTTATTATCAAGCATGTGGACTAACTTCTCGAATCAGTTGGTTAATAATAATATGCTATTTAATAATGCAATTAAAATAAAAAAATCATCTTTTCATAATAATAATACATTTGAATCTATTGAAAAGAAAAGAAAATCTCAATTAAATGATAATAATAATGATAATAATAATAGTGATGGAGGATGTCATGAGTTAATCAAATTATTCAAGCTCATGTTTGATTGCTTATCATTATGTTGTGAGAATGATACATCAAACACATTCATCGATGAGGTGGGAAATAATTATTATGAAATTGTTTAATATAATATATTCAAGTGATTGTAGAATATTATTATTATTATTATTATTATTATTATTATTATTATTATTATTATTATTCAAGTGATTATTATTATGAAAAAATCAGAAATTATTGAATACCGACTATTCTTTTAATTTATTTGCAATAGCGATGTCTGTCATAGATATCATACTTTTTGATATTTAATTTCATGTTATTTATTATATTTTGATTTATGATTATTGTATTATGTGTGTAAAATAATCAAACATATCAATAATTATAATCATAAATTATTATTTTATTTTACTATTATTTTTATAGACTCGATATGAGCAAGTGTTATCTCCAATTATTAATGTGATGTTTCTTCATGATGGATTTGAATCAGATATGGAATATCGAGAATGTGCATTGAATCATTATATTCCATGCATTGTAAACTTAGCAATTGCAATTAATAAGGATAACATGTGGAAGCCATTGAATCATAAAGTGTTACTTGCAATGAGACATAATAAGAAAAGTGTTCAAATCATTGCAGTGAAGACATTACATCAATTATTCTGTCAGGTACATAATAATTATGATATTTGTTTATCAAATAATTATGAGATAATATTTCTCTAGTCCACAAGGAGTTGAGTGTGATTATAACAGCTATTATTATTATTATTATTATTATTATTATTATTATTATTATTATTATTATTATTATTATTATTATTATTATTAT
>VKHH01007109.1:0-12631 GCA_015144975.1 Epipyxis sp. PR26KG | reverse complement strand
TTATTATTGTTATTATTATTATTGCTATTATTATTATTATTATTATTATTATTATTATTATTATTATTATTATTATTTCTGTACCAGTGCAACAATTTATCATAATTATTATTGTAGATACAATCAGATTGCCATCATACAAAACGAATAAAAAAGTCCATAAAACTCTCACCTCTATCAATTAATCTCTTCGCATCTTGTTTCTGATTGATAATTTTCTCAAGTGACCTTTGAAGCTCATTTAATTGATTAATAAGAATTTGTCTTTCATTTTCAGCATGTCGTTTTTCTTCTTGAAATGTCTTTAATTCACTTTGATTTCCATTAAGAATAATCTTTTTCTCATCTAATCGTATTTCAATTTGTTCAATACTCATACTAAGTTCTCTAATTTCTTCTTCAATTAATGAAGTATCAACTTCACCAGCTTGTTTAATTTCTTGATATTTATTATCTAAGTTTTGTTTTGTTCGATTCAAAGTTTTCAATTGATTACTAATTCTTGTCAAATCAGAATCAATAGATCGTAGTTTTTGATCATGTGCTGCTCTAAGTGGAATAATATTTTGGATTTCAATATTTGATTCATTTAATTCTTGTTCTTTTACTTGAATATTTTGAATGCATCCTTGGATAATATCTTTCATATCTTTTGCTAGAAAGTTTCTGAAAGGATATCGATTAACTTCAGAATCTTGATTACCATTACGATAAGAAACTCTTGTAAGGTCTGCAGCACTCACACAAGCTACTAACTGGTATTTGAGTCGCTCCTGGTTATTATATACCTCACGATATCTTGATAAAATTTCTTGTTCATTTGAAACAATAGCGATTCTTTCCAATGAAGTCTGGTCAATCAAACTATTATATACAATATCTGCATCAATGGTCAATGCTTGATCAACTGTGACAATATCAGGTTCTAATGACTGTTGGACATTTATTCTTGGTCCAGCAGGTTGAATAATGATGACTATTCTTTTATCCAATCCTCTTTGACTTAATAATCGTTTCAACAAATGTTGATCATTAGAATTGCTGACAACGAATGAATTCCAATGACGACCCATTGCTCTTTCTACAACCCCTGCAAATTGTTCAAAACCTTCTTTGAGAGAAATACACATTCCTAATGGACCAAACACATTTTTTCTATCTTGAAAAGGAATGTTTCTCATTTCTTCTAAAATCCTAGGAATTTGTGGTCCAAATATTTGAGCTTTACCACCACCTGCATTGCTTCTCATCAAGTTAAGATCTGATTGTAATTGTCTGATTTCACTACTCAATCTGTTACGAATAGCATCCATTCTTCGCTTTTCATTATCACACTGCTGAGCAAGATTGACAATTTCAGCTCGTTCTTCTCTCATCCTGTCTTCTTCATTACGCAATTCGACCATATCCCTACAAATTACCGATATATCATAGAAAATAAAAACAGAACTATTTTATGTCCATAAAATAATCCAATAATTACCTTGAAACTTGGTTAATTTTTTCCAATACTTCTCGTTCATCATTTTGTGCATCCTTCAAAGCTTTTTCACGAATTCTATTTAACTGCAATGATGGGAAATAGTGTAAAATAAATAAGACATTCTGATCAAATTAATTAGCAGTTGTATGACTTACTTCAACGTTACAACTAGCCAATCGATCCACAAAATCTTTTCTTTTTTTATCAATCGTGGTGATGTCAGCTTTGATTGAAACAATCTCTCGATTAGCTGACAGAACTTTTGTTTGGATGTCTCTGATACTATCACCCATAGTATTCTGATTTTGTTGGATTTTTTCGATTGATTCACTTAATTGTTCAACTTCATCTGATCGGTCGGTTTCACTGTTAATCATTTTATTGAGTTCCTCTTTCATAGCGAGATATTCGTCATTTGCATTTTCAACATTACTCTCCAAGCTCATCAGAGTACTTGATGAGGCATTGACTTTAAACCATAACTGTTTTGCAAAATTTTCACGAATTTTCCCAGTAATTCCATCCAATGCAGTTAATCTTTCTAGAATATCTTTCAAATTCTTAACATCAGCTTCTTTCGCTGCGAGTCTTCCTTCTAATTTCTGTTGATCAACTGTTACCTCCTCAATTGTTTTTTTGATAGATTGAATGTCATCAGCAGCTAATGATAAGCCAGTAGCCTAAAAATAATTAAGATTAAATTATTATGTGTAAATTATGCAACTTAAGACGAAGTATTTAATACCTTGAGAAAAAAATCATACTTTTCTTTATCTTGTCTAAGAAGTATAAGTAAGAAAAAATAAATCTTGAGCAATAGATAAAAATAAAAGTTTTTTATAATATTAATACCCTTGGATAAACTTCTTAGACTGTTCTTGTGTTAACACGCAAATGGGATTGTCAACATAGATGTTGTAATTCTTTAGAATAACTTCAAGATCTCGCTTATCTCGACTAATTTCCTGTGGATGAAAAATTACATATTTTTGAATTTGTTTAGTCGTCAAGTAAATATATTAAAATAATACCCTATTTTCGGAATTAAATATTCCATATGTTGCTGAACCACTTTTTGGAATTTTTCGTTCCACCGTAATCCTCTTTCCATATATTTCAGGCATAAAAGCATCTGCTCCTTCATTCATTAATGTCACACGAATTATCGCTGGTCCAGGAGATCCTTCTCTAATAAGTGAAGCTAAGCTGGAACCACGATCCGTATTTCTGGCGGTAGCTCCTAAACACAACTGTAGCGCGACCGCAATTGCTGATTTTCCTGGAATAAATACATAATGAAATCATTTAAATATCAAGCACGACCACGAAAATAAAATATACTTTTACCTGCTCCATTTTTTCCAGTCACAAATGTTAGATGTCTGATAATAATAAAACTTATCAATTGCTTTTAAAAAAGTATTTTGAAAATAAAAATACCTATTAAATTCAATTGTTAATTTCCGATGGTTCATGAAATCTTGAACATAAATACGAAGAATTTGACCAGATTCTATTTGATTCTCATCATATGCTCGTGTTTTTGAATTTTTTAATGTTGCTCCTATTTTATCGTTTTCATTTTCACTGTCGTCTTCATCAGTTGAGACGTCAGGTTGAAAAATAAGTTCTTTCACTGCTTTATCATCTGATTTGACTTTTTTGGTTTTCTTGACATTTGCAGATTTTTTCTCCTCTTTATATGAACTGTTCTCTAAGTTTTCTTCATCATGGTCAGATGAATTCAGCTCAGTTTCTTCTTTGATTGGATTAGTTTTTCTCTTATTTCGTGCTGCTCCACTCATTCGAAAAATATTCAATTCGCTATTGGCTTAACTTTTAAATTATGAAAAACAATTTCAATTTTAAAATATAGATGTTTTGGGATTCGGGGTTAAATTTTATATAATAATAATATACTTTCCATATAATTTGGGGGCTTTTCGAAATGGATTTTTTTTTTTGAAAGTTTGAAATGATTATTCTTGTTGTATCTTCTTGCAGGATAATTGTAACTATAGTTCTATCGTTAAAATTATTAAAAAACTGCAATATTTACTGTAGATTTGTCGACAAATAAAGTTTGATGATTCGATGATTTATAAATCCATTAATTTATTAAATCACAACATCATCCAAAATTTTAGTTTTTTATATTATTATTTTTTATATTATTCTAATATAACATAATTGATTATATATGTATGGTCGAAGCATTTGAGATTAGTTACTAAATTGAGCAAGTATAATGATCTTCATAAACCTGCTTATTCTTTGTGAGTAAATATCTGAAATCTTCAATTATGATTGGAAATAAAACATCAACGAATAAGGTTAGTGCAGAGCGTGACGGAGATGGAAAGGAATATTTGCAAGACTCCAACTGGCAAAAGATGGGTACTTCCACCACAATGGTTAGTAAAGCTTCAGCCTATATTGATGAGTGGACAAGAAAAGTTACCGGAGATTTGGAAGGAGATGATTTGATCCGGGTTCTATGGCTTTCCAGCACGCTATTCTTTGTTGTTGGAGGATATTGGTTGCTGAGATCTTTGAAAGACCCAATAATCAGCGTAATTGATGGAGTAAGTTAAGTTAATCCAACGTTTTTATCAGTTATATTTACTTTTATTTTTTGCGTAGGTGGAATATATTCCTCAAGCGAAAATAGCATCGCTCTTCGTTGTGTTTGGATTAGTAATAGTTTGTAAGTATATTGATAAAATAATTGATATTTCAAAGCCAAATATCATTAATAATCTTATTTCTACCGATATTAAACTTTTTATACCTTGTCTTTGATTTCATTTATCAATAGATAATAAACTTCTTGATATGTTTCCAAAGCATCAATTGTTTTATATGATGGGTATAGCGTATGGTTTCTTATTTGGAATAATGGGATTGCTCTTATTGCACCCAACTATTGGATTAGCCAATACAAATTCAAATCCATCTAGATTATTAGGTTGGATATCATATTGTACAATAGAATCATTTGGCTCCATGGTTGTGCAATGTTATTGG
The DNA here is from genome assembly GCA_015144975.1 of Epipyxis sp. PR26KG. Classification (NCBI taxonomy): domain Eukaryota; class Chrysophyceae; order Chromulinales; family Dinobryaceae; genus Epipyxis; species Epipyxis sp. PR26KG. The sequence goes on along the minus strand of VKHH01007109.1, from coordinate 8,121 downwards.
GCTTTGGTGAATTCCTCTGTAGATGTTAATTTTGCTAAAAAGAATTTTGGTTTAATAGTTGCTGGTGCACAAATTGGATCTATTCTTGGTCCAACATTAGCTACACAAGCATCAACAGTTGGAATACCTGTTTTATATTTGACAGGGTCGCTAGTGATGTTCCTAATGGTAGGGGCGATGTATTTTTATGTTTTGCGATTTGGAGCTCCAGCTGCAGATGAATCGGTTACCAAGGATCCTAAAAAATCAGGAAAAGAGGAGGGAATAATGGAAGGATTTTATTTGTTTTATGAGCATGATTATGTTAAAGGAATATTTGCAGTTTCTTCTTTATACATGGTACAAGTAACAGTGATAGATTATATGATGAAAGTTTTGGCAAAGGAAAAATATGCTGCTGAATTTCCAGACGATCCTCAAGCTGCTTTAAGAGCATTTGCATCATTTATGGGCTATTTCGGACAGGTATTTGAATATTTGTAAGATTTTCTGAGTTTTTTTATTATGATAATTTTTGATGAAAATGTTAGCCTATTTTAAGAATCCCATGCATATGTATATCACAATTATATAGTATCCAACTGTTCTAATATTCTTATATTTGTTTGTGCTTCATTTTATTTAGACGACCAACTCAATTTCTTTCTTGTTTTCATTGTTTGGCACTGGAATGGTTATTAAACGATTTGGTTTGACAGTTACTCTTATCTCTTTCCCAGTTTTGATGTTGGTTTGTACATTATTAGTTTGGATTATGCCAAATATTTGGGTAAGTTTCACCAATTATATATATTTTGTTCTATATTTTGGACATTATTATTTTGATATTGAGTAAAATCAAATTCTTAATCAGTCACAACTCATTTGTTTTATTTTAGATGGTCTTTTTTGTGATGATGGTTATTAAAGGAATGAGTTATGCACTTAACAATCCGACCAAAGAAATTTTATATCAGGTAATTGTTTCCTTTTGTTTAGTTTATTGATGCAAAAATATTATGCGATGAATGAAACAACGGTAGTATTAATCTCAGAAATCATTCAGGTTTTTACTGCACTTTAATAAAAATTTGGATTTTAAATGTCGTAAGTAAATTTGTAAAATGATGATGATAATCTATGTTAGCATATGATATAATGTTGATTATCAGATTAACTCTTAAAATAAAATATAACAATATAATATATTTCAGATGACTTCAACCGGAATAAAATTCAAATGTAAATCATGGATTGATACTTTCGGACAAAGAAGTAGCAAAGCAGGTGGATCGTTGATAACTAATGCGTTTGCATCAAGTATAGTAGATTTGGTGAAGTAAGTTTTTGAAATAACTAATTTTTTATTTTCAAACTTTTATTCTTTTTGTTAAATAAATTGGAACTATAGTATGATTTAATAATCTCATCTTTTATTTTTTATTTTTGTGATAACAGCTATGGTTCAATCGTCGGAGTTGCAATATCTGTGCTTTTAATATGGGTTTCAAATTTTATGGGAAAGTAAGTATTAAGTTCATCAGCAAACTGCGTTACTATAATAATAATATTGAATAAAATTAATTCGATTAATTTATTTATATAACTAAAACATCTCTAACATGACTGATAATGTTTATATTAGACAATTTGATGAGTTAGCGCATAATGGGGAAAAGGTTGGAGAACCTTCAAAAGCTTTGGCAGCGCAATTAGCAGCAATGCAAAGCCAACAAGAAGATACTTCGTGTGGATATGATGAAGAAGGGCATGATCCGCTATCACCATCACAATCAACTGATCAAATAGCGTCAATTGTAAGCGAGGAAGAAACTAAAGCTTAATTTAAGATTTGCGTTTATTTTTAAGTTTATTCACAATATGACGTTTGATACAGTAGTAATATTTGCGTTATAAATTCTCTTAAAACGTTTATAATTTGAAAAGAATTTGGTTCAAATCCACTTTTTGTATTTAATTTAAAATATTTTCAGAGCTAGATTCTTAGTTTTGAAGTTATTTTATGACATTATTATTGTCAATATAGCCACTGCTATACGTTAACTATATCATCGTATTATCGCACTTATTGCCCATGTTACATAAACTACATCAAATATGTATGCAAATGCATGGAATCCAACCTTAGGTCTAATACGATGTCTTATGAATATGATGTTTTTATCATATTTTAAATAAATTCAATCAATAAAAATTATTAAAATGTTAGTGTCATTTTCTAATAAGTTAATCAAGGGTTACTGTAGGTTTGAGCTCTTAAAAGTATCTGATATCAAAATACGTTGAAATGTCATAATCTTAATAAAACAATTATATTACAAAATTTTCAAGTTTATCATAGCACATCCCCATTAGTCTATCGGTTAGGATATGGCCCTTTCAAGGCCGGGGGCGGGGTTCGATTCCCCGATGGGGAAACAATTATTTTGTTCGTTTTTTGGACAACCTTTTTTAACTGGAATCCGTGTGGAATCCACTAAATTGTTTGAATTATCCTACTGATTATTCCTTTGTTTTGTTGAAATCGGTTTTGAATTCATTCATACAAGTACTTGATTTGATAAATTAAAAAGTTGTGGAGACATGATAGGGCATGACGAATTATCCACCTACATAAGGTAGTACTTGATTATAGTTATGATACAATACTTGTACATTATTTCATCCATATTTTGCAAATACAAATAGTAAAAACTTCGCCACTTATTTTTATAGTTTCGCTATTTGTGGAGGATCTGCTTCAAAAATTGAGTCGTATAGCAGCAGTAATGTGCCTGCCATGATAGATAATTTACTAGCACCTCTTGGTATATATCCATCGACTTACTCAATACCAACTCAGTTCCCGCAATCAAAATATTCTGCTTTTATTCGCGACGTGTTGGATCAAAATGGAATGGGAAAGCTTTATGGTCTTGATGTTATTCAACAAATTGAAGTCAGTCAATGGATCTCTTTTGTGCAACAGAATCATTCATCAATTCAAGCCGTGTTCCCTAAATTGAATGCGATTCTATTGTTTAGATCATACTTGGTTGGACAAGCTCTTACTATTGCAGATATTGCAGTCTTCAACTTGGTTTTATCGCTTAAGGAAGGATTAGAGTCGTTATCAACATATGCACAGCTAAATCGATGGTTTAATCATATTCAGTCAATAACAAACAAGAATAAGCAAAATTTAGAACTTGAAGTTAAGGTTATTCCAGCAAAAATATACATTCCAATTCCATCATTTCAATCAATCTTGAAAGGTGATGTAAAATCTCAGGAAAAACTAATAGTAGAAGATTCAAACAAAAAAGACAATATTTCTGTGCTCAGTACTAGTGTAGATTCTAAAGACAAAAAATCAAAAGATGATTCAAAAACTGTCAAAGAATCAAAACTTAAGGAAGCTGCGAAGGATAATGCAAATGAACATGCTGTATCATCTGAAGAAAACTTGGATCCATCGAAATTAGAAATTAAATGCGGATATGTTGTAAAATGTTGGGATCATCCAAGTTCTGACAAATTACTGTGTGAAGAAATCGATTTGGGTGAACCATCAGGAGTGCGCACTATCGCGTCTGGGTTACGACCGCATTATGCAGCTTCAGATTTGCAAGGAAAGTATGTTCTTGTCTTGGCCAATTTGAAAGAGCGAGCTATGGCTGGATTTAAAAGTCAGGTACGTCGTTATAACAGTTAACTTACAAATTTCAATAACTAGTTTTGGTTTAGGGGATGGTTTTATGTGCAGTCAGTAAGGATCATTCTGTAATAAAGCTGTTGCAACCTCCAAATGATGCAAAAATTGGTGATCGAGTTACTTTTGAAGGGTTCAATGGTGATCCAGCACCTCCAGCTCACATGACAAAGAAAAAGATATTTGAGAATTTAGCTCCATTTGTAAGTTAAATCATTTTATTATTCATATAGAACTGAATGCTTATCATATGCGTTTTCGTTCTATGTTTAAAGTTACACACTGACTCCAACGGAAATGCTCATTGGAAAGATATTCCATTTAAAATAGGTGAATGGTTTAGTAGTAAATTAATGTATTTGTCGGTTTGTTTTTTTAAGTTTAGTTATTTTTGATTTTAGGTTCAACAAATTGTATAGCTCCTGTATTTGATGCAATTGTATCGTAATTGAAGCATTGCTTGATAATTGATACTATAGAACTAATGCTAATTAAAACTCTTTCAACTAATTCAAATTGTATTAAATACTCGCCTCGATGTTACTCATTTAAAAAACTTATTATAATTATAAATAGTATTTCGCAAACAATAAAAATATTGTTTGGTTAGAAAATGCGTAATATACATATATTTCATTTTTATAGTTAATGATATTGAATATGAACAAACTAAATTTTGGGAAATTAATAATATTAGCCACCGAATTCGTAAAAATTTACGCAGATTGAAAGTGTGAAATAGAAATAGACTCACAAAATGATTCAACAATTATTCATCAGAATTATCATGCTCCTTTGTGGAGGAGCGCTGCCGCTTAGAAGAACTCGATGTAGTGGTAGGCGGCAATGGAAGTACAGATATTGGAGTTGACAACTCCGATGACGCTGAGGAGCACGTTACTTGACCACCACCAGATTGAGAGATAGAGCTATCAGAACTATCAGTACCACTTATTCCCATCTCATTTAATTGGTATGATATTTGAAACTCCCTTAACATATCACTTTCAACTGAATTTGGACGAATGCCATTTCTTCGACGTCGAACATTATTTTCACAACCAGCTTGCATTTTCAAAACCTCTGATATAATTTAATACAACGAAGAAAATAAGATTGATTCTTATTCTGTATATGTGAATAAAAATTGCCAGATGATGGGAGATGTGGGAGAGAGGAGAAGCGGTTGCGGGGTTGAACGGTTTCCTCAATAAAAGCTTCCGTTGTTGAAGAATATAAAGTTATGCGATTGTTGAATCATTATATTTTAATCTTGCATTTTATTATTTGTTTTGTAATTTTCCTTTTGTGAGCCTTAAAAAAGGTTGTCCAAAAAACGAACAAAATAATTATTTTCCCCATCGGGGAATCGAACCCCGCCCCCGGCCTTGAAAGGGCCATATCCTAACCGATAGACTAATGGGGATTAGTAAAGGTATGGAAATTAATCGTAATATAAAATAACTATTTTTTTTTACTTTTTTGGACTGCTGTATTTTCATTTTTAGTACCAGTGTAAGTTTTTGGAATTATAATATTGTTCAAATTCAGATTAGTATATCCTCCAGTCATTAAATATATATAGTATACCGGTAGATATTTTTAAAACTGCTTATAAGAATTAGTTTAATTTAACATAAAACAATCCTCTAAACATCTTTACAGAACCATGTTTATATAATAAAACATAACTATTAAATAACAATAAAATATAATTAAAAAAGTATTATGAATGATGAATTCTATCTTTTATTTTAATTTACTATTAAAAGTAAATGCAATGCAAGCAATATTCCAAGCATATACTAAATTCTTTTCATTCATTAAATCCAATTGAAATCATAATTCATAATAAATAATGCATATGCTATAGCTTCATACTAAGACTGACTATAGTCATTATGTATAAGTTTCGTTAAATCAAGATTTATTACACATACTAATATTCCAGGTATTGTTACAGTAAAATAGAAGAAAAATTATCTATCAAATCAATCTTAATTTCTTTGTTACAGGTACAACAATCTAATAAACTGTAAACAAAAACTTTGACAATAAATCATATTTTATTTTACAAACGCTAAACTTAATAGCATCAACCAACAAACAGCAAACTCACGTTATGAATCTGCATACCATTTCGCAGCAAAGACGGTGTATAAAGCATGCCTCTCCACTTCAGACTTGTTACCACGTCCTCTGTGCAATATTTTACCATTGAACAGCATCACATCGCCAGCCTTTGAGTTACTGTTACACGCGTAACGACCTGATATCATAAATATTCAGAAAAGTGATATTATAAAGAAGCACAGAATAGTTACCTTGATGTTGTGAATCTTCAACACTTAGCTTATGTGAACCTAAAATAAACTCAGTTAGACCACAATTCTCTTGAACATCATTCAGATAAATAATTGCAGTAAAATAGAAATCAGGAAGCATAGTACAATCCAACATATCTGAGATAGTGGCAGAGCCATGAGCCTGGGGCCAAACAAACATTGGACGAATGTCGCGATGCCAATCACCTTCTTTCGCACCAGGTAAGCAAGGAATAAATCCGTTGCTATTCATAGCCCATCCACAAGACTTGAAAGAATCAGTAAGCAGTTGTTTAAGTAAAGGAGGACATAGGGCATCATCCGTGATTTCTGGAAGCAAATACTCCGTTATTGCAGGGAAAATATCTAATCGACGAGGTTCATGCTTTGTAACAAATGTGATCCCAAGTGATTCTTCATCTCCATTTAATTCTTGTGATTCTCTTTTATCCAATTTCCATTGAATGGACTTACAGAAGTTAAGAGCTTTTTCACTGGCGAGTTTCATTGTGTCGACTAAATTTAAAGAAAACAGTCCCTCAATTTTAACAACACCATCAATTTCGAGCGAACTTAGAATATTGTCGTAATCATTGGTGCTGTTAACTTGAATCTCAGCGAAACTATTTTCTTCGCGACTCAGCACTCTTTCTATAAGTTTGGTTCGAGAAATATCTAAGCCGAAGTGATCAGCTTGAATATCATCCCAGCCAGCATTTTCGGTTGTAGTAAATTTGGATGGAACAAATGACGAACTCATTACAGTTGGGTAAAGAATGTGATATCCTGTCCAAATTTCGGAATTGAATTATTTTTTATAATACTACTATACTACTGTAAGTTTTTGACTATTCATATATTACGAAAATGATTGTAAAATACTGCATGTAGAAGCTCCGATGTACTGCACCATCAAAACCACGCCAATGCTAGGATAACAATATGATGCGAAAGTTACTAACTTTATGTCTTTATGTTTAAAAATTTGAGTTATATCGGGTATTGGATATGTATATTTTGTCTATTTATTTATTTTATGAATTTATTTGTTTGATGAACTGTTGGTGGGAAATTTGGATATTTTTGCGTTAAATTTATTTTTTATTCTCTGATATATTTTATAATCAAAATTTAACTACCAACATGTAAACCATCGGTAGCCTCTCCCTTTCTTATATTGTAATAAGTGATTTTAAAACTTTAATTTTTACCGTTTTATTTAAGTCACAATTATATGCAATTAAAGCTTATAACTTTCGTTACAAGAAGGGAAGCGACTACCAGTGGTGACATTTTGGTAGTTTAATTATGATTATAAAATATAGTAGAGAATATAAATTTAACGTAAAAATATCCAAATTTCCCACCTGAACAGTTATCAAATAAATAAATTCATAAAATAACAAAATATACTGTACATGTACATTCAAATTTATATGGAATGACACATAGTACAACAATATATGTATTCCAGTATTCCAGTATCAAGGTTTGCCTCTGCGGTAATATGCTAAGAGAAACGTCACTATATTCCTTTCACATATGCTACAAAAAATAAATAACTGCAAATATGCTAAAATAAACTCTTAGCTTATTCTCAAATATGCCAAAAATTCTCATTAAATTCTATTTATTTTATGGTAAATCAAATGAATGAATGAATGACATCAAATTGATAAATTAATGAAAATTCATTCATACATACAATTTAAAGAGTTATTTGGAAGAGTGAATGAATTAATTAATAGATAAATGGAGCAAATAGAGTTAAATCCTCCTTAAATTCCATTTTCGTATTGTTCTATTGTATTGTTTTATGATTTATTGTATATTTTGTTGGCATATTCTTTTTTTCTCATTATTATCACTAGGATATTCTACCATTCATTCAAAAAATTCTAATTACAATAATATATATTCTAACTAAACCTAAAAATCATCAAATATGCTCAAAGAAGTTCTAAGATTGAAATGTGTAGAGAAGACATTCATTCATTCATTATACGGCAGTTTTGCAACAAAACAAAAAGTGTTGGAAAAACTAGAGAAATTTTCCGTATCACACCAAACACAGATACCAGGTCGGGGATTAAACTACCTAAGTGA
>VKHH01007108.1:0-12658 GCA_015144975.1 Epipyxis sp. PR26KG | reverse complement strand
CCTACAAGGTCAGCTCACTGATGATGGTTAATTTTCTTATTATTTATATTATTACACAAATCATAATAATCATAAATTTTTATGGCTGATAAGTTTGAACAAGAAAATAAAAGATCAAATATCTCTTAAAACATAATAAATAATAATAATTATTATTATTTATTATTATTATTATTATTTATTATTATAGGAATTATATAAAATGCAGTTTGAAGATTTAGGATCAAAAGCAATTATATTTTCTCAATTTGTGAATATGTTAGATGTAAGTTACCATTCATTTATTATAGAAAATATTATTATTATTTAATAATTATAATTATTATGTTTAAAATGATAATATTATGTTTTATATTTTGTTTAAACTTATCAGCCATAAAATGGAGAAATATCATAATAATGATAATAAAAAATAACGATAATAACAATACATATTATGTATTATATAATAGATTGTTGAGTATCGTATTCAGCGTGGTGGTATAGGATGTGTGAAGTTAGTTGGTTCGATGAATTTAGAACAAAGAGATAAAGCAATTCGAGCTTTCAAAGAAGATCCTTCAGTTAAATGTTTATTAATATCATTGAAGGCTGGTGGAGTTGCTCTTAATTTAACTGTGGCATCTCACATATTCCTCATGGGTAAGTTTTATATAATATTTAAGAGTGATTAATAATAGCACAATGTTTTTTTTTAATTTTATTATTATTTTATTTTATGAAATTATTTTAGATCCATGGTGGAATCCAGCTGCTGAAATGCAGGTAATTAAAGAGTTAACTTTGTATGTATAGAGAAGTTATTAGAAGTCTAATGTAGATATTATACATTATAAATAATCATTATTATTTGTATATCATAGATTTTATTATTATTTACCTTTATTATGATGTGAATATAGTTTAAACTATTCCATATTCTGTCTATTTCGATTTAGGCTATTGATCGAACCCATCGAATCGGTCAACACAAGCCAATATTTGCAACAAGATTTATTATTGAGAATAGTATTGAAGAGAGAATTATTAAATTGCAAGAAAAGAAAAAGTTAGTTTTTGATGGAACAGTTGGAGGCGATAGTGGAAGTATGTCTAGACTTACCGTTGATGATATGAGATTTTTGTTTCAGTAAGTGTTTTTCAGTAAGTGTTGATATTTGGTTAGATTGATAAAACGTGAATATTTGCAAGCATCATTTATTTACAGTTAAGAAAGGTTTCACAATTAACAATATTTCAAACCGCTTTATGTCAGTTTCTTCAATTTCAAAGAATTTAGTAAATACTACATTAATTTTCATATCCAACTTATGTTAAATAGCTTCAACGATATTATGCTCAGAACTGAATGCTGTGATATGTTTAGCAAGGCTTCCTTTCTTTACTTCATCAACTTTTTTCGGTGGTTTGAAACCTAATTTCTTAGTTGGAACAGTCACTTTTTCCAATTCATCACCCACTACACCAATATGAGCATCAGAAGATTTTACTTCAGTATCTTTTCCAATTTTTACAACCTTTTCTTTGGCAGCTGGCTTGGGTTTGACAGTTTTGATCGGCTTCTCCACTATTTCCTTCTTTGCTTGAGTTGCTTTTTTTGAAATCTTACTTGGCTTTTTCACTGATTCATTTGGATCTTCCACTTCTGTTGCAACTATTTGCATCACTGTTTCGACAATGTCATTGTCATTGTGCTGCTCATCACTTTTAACTTTCTCTATTTGATTTTCTTCACAATCTGCAGCCGTATTTTGTGGTTCATTAACACTTGAGCTATCAAACGATTCAACCAGTACAGTTTTCTTCTTCAGTGATTTGGACACAGACTTCTTTTTCCCTATGCTTTTGACATCGCCTTCAGATTCGGAAATGATGTTCGCATCCTTAGGAGCTGGTGAAGATTCATTGTTGAGTGATTTCTCTGTCTCTGGGGTATCTTCTTGTGAATTGGATTCCCCATCAAATTCTTTGTCAAGTTTTCTTTTTTTGGTGTGCTTCACATTATTGGATTGAGAATTTGTTAGCAGTTCTTTGTTAATATCTTCGTTCAGAATATCATCTTCTTTTGCTATGTAACACCCTCTACGAACTTGAATTACCAGGCCTCGTTCTACCATACTATCCAGTTGCTGTTGTAATTTCTTTACAGTGTAATTTGGAATTAGCTTTGCAGTTTCGAACAACTTCTGAGCTTGCATTGGCACGAATTCATTGGCTTTTTGTTTGAAATCATGTTTCACTTCCTCTTGGGAGAGAACACCACCATCCTCTGACTGTGAATTTGATTCAAGATCTAACTTGATATGTACTGCTCTACTTTTACAAAGAATAGTTCTCAGGGAGAGTTCAACGATTTCAGATTCAGTAGACATAATACCTAAAATATAATATTCAAAGGAATTGATTATGATTGCAAATTGTGAAATACTTATTATTTCAACAATTTTTCATGCGAATCAGTTTTCAGTCTTCCGAAAGATATGTTGTATCTTGAGCGATCACCGGAAGAAATATGTTAAAACACCGAGAATATGATTTTAACAATAATTTTAATTGTAATATTATAATTGTTCAGACACGGGCATGCTTGGTTCAAATTAATTACAAATCAGGCTTCAATTAATTACAACTTAAGGAAATATTACGATTAGTTTGTGTTCAGAGAAAATAAGAGTACAAATCCAAACTAAATAGTCAAATTTATAAACAGTATTTCACTATTCAACTTCAGTAATTTAACAAACTAAATATAGAAGTTGTAACCTCTATGGTTTGGATGAATTTCATTTAAAATCATGCCATTATAACTTCTAGGAAGAACTTGAATCACTTTTTCTTCAATTTTGCGGTGATACTTTCGCTTACGTTTGAGAATTCCAATCGAGTTTGTATTTTGAGTTGTGTTAACTGCTTCAATAAATGGATCTTCTAATTTTGCCTGATAAATTCCCCGACTGATTTGTGTAACCAATTTTGTTTCAACTAGATGGTTCATGGTTGATTGTAATTTCTTAATGGTATACAACTTCGTCATATTGTCTTTAGATAGTTCGCATAACCTACTGAATCGAATTTGCTTGAAGTTTGATTGAGTCAAAGTTTTGATATCAGTTTTGTTATTTATTCGGCTTGAACAAAGAACTTTCCTGAATGCATTACTGATTTCAATTGTATCCTCATCTAACTCCATTGCGGAAAGTTAATTTTTAATAATATAGTGGGAGAATCGAAGAGCTTTATCTTATCAAAGTTAATAAGAAGAGCCAAGATAGTAATTTAAGGTTCGACCAGTCGGAAGTGTGTTTATCCGGGTATACGTTTAAAATATAATATTTCAGTTTTCAGGTTTTAGTGCCATATCTTCAAGAGCTAGTTTTTCATTGATGTGAGTAATCAAAGTCGTACTTTTATGGCTATTTACTAATATAAGAAAAACAGTAAGAAAAATACGATTTTGTTAATTAAATTACACTCACCATTATGTATTCAAAATAATGAATAAGAATAATAGTAAAGTAGCTGCACCAATAATAAGAAACTTACTGAATATTAAGCTTAATTGCACTAATGCAGAATATGCTCAACACTGATCCGAAAATATCTAATACTATTATGTCTTACCAAATCATTTGCGGTGGATAATGAAATACAACATCAACAGGAAAACTCATTCCAAAATATTCCTGCAAAATATTTATCAAATCTTGATGATTTTCAATTATTCTTGATGTTTTAGTTCCATCACGATGCCTAATAGTGAATTCCCGATTAAGTATAGTGTATCGATCATCTTGACAATGCTGGGACACAATAAGATTTTGTGTAAAAATAGAATCAGGATGAGTTTCAGTGTACCAACTAGCCTGCATCCAATCCACAGGAAGTGTTTCTAAGAGTTCAAAATAATACATATCCGCCCATTTATCTTCAACAAACACCTGGTGCATGTATCCAACTTGACCATCTTCTTGTGGAAGTTTAAGAATTCGATGGGGTTCAAAATTAGTAGTTTGTTCTCCTTCAAAATGAATATCCAAAGGATGTGTGGTACCAAAGCTACCAAATCCAACATCAACCAAATATGATTTTTCGTCAAGATTCACCATTAAGACAAGATGTGTAAGTCCAGTTGAAATCTGATAAAAGTTAAATTACGATTATGAATCAGCAATCAAACACTCAATTAGAAATTTTATCGTATACCTCATTGGACAGTCGATTCCATCGTACCCTAGCCATTAGTGGTTTAACATTGTAGCCCAATGATCTCAGAATATAAAGCAAAAGATTATTTTGTTCAAAACAGTAACCACCTCTTACTCCGGAAACAATTTTTTCTTCAACTTGACTTGGATTGGTATGAATGGGTTGTCGTAGTAGAATATTTATATTTTCAAAAGGAATTGAGAAAGAATGTAGAAGATGAATGTTTTGAAGAGTTTCAAGGTTTGGAGTTGGGTGGACAGGAGAATATTTAATGCGTTGAAAATATTTATCAATGTTTGGAACAAAATCAGACATTCTGTAACTACCTTTTGAAGGTATCCAATGATTATTATTGGGGAGCATACTATTGGATCTTACAATAACTAATGTTAAGGCTAAATATATACCAAATGATTGAAAATTAATCATAGTTCTTCAATGTTTTCAATATCATTATCCAATATTTATCAAATATTTTTATTATTATGACTGGATAAGTGCGACAAATTTAAATACTAATTGATATCATGCAAGTTTCAATTTCTTCAATATCACTTTACTTTGAATTTAGAAAATGCTGGAGATCTGGGATCTGGAGATGAAATGATCTGGGAATTTTATATTTTTAAGGTAAAGCTCCTTTCAAAGGAAAATCACAAACAATTAGAGTCTTATTTTAGTAGTAGATCGACAGTATATATTAATGAACTTTTGAAAAGAAGTTCTGTCGGCGTTACGGTGTTTTACCTTCATACGTGAAGATTAAAACTTTTAATAATTATGCTTATTAATTATTATGCCAGTATGTATGAAGTTATTATTCCTAGTTAGTATTTTTGATCAATATGAAGATATTTAATAGATTTAATTTGTTAGCTTAACTAGGCTTAAATTCATAATTACTGAAATATAAATTAATATTTTATCTAACCCAAATTTGTGAAACAATATTGAACATAAATTGATATTATAAGATGGACAACAGAGGAATCAATCAACATATAGTTTTAATAGCATCTTCTATCATCGCGGGGACTGTGATTGGTTTCTTGATTGGACGAAGAGAAGTTAAACCTTCCCTACCACCAAGCAGCACTATCAGAAATGAAAATGAATTGGTATCAATGAAAAATAATTCCAATGATTATTTTCCCCCTCTAATTCCTCTACCTAATCAAATGGTCGAGCTTTTAAGGTGCTGTATACTGCTAGTTTTAATTTTGATTCGGCTAAGTATTGTTATTATTACATTGCAGATCATCTCGATTATGTTTTTTGGCGACTCAAAGCGACGGAGAACCACATTTAAGTTTAATGAATTTTACATATTATCATGAACAGGAAGTTATAATTGTTTGTACAAGACGTAACACGAAAAAATTTAATCAAATATTGCAGAATCGTAAGGTGCTTTGCTATTATTTATTACCAGTAAATATTGTTTGGATTTTGTTTTGACAGATGAGTCCGATATTTTTTTATTTCAGGTAGCAATTTTGATCCATGATTTTCCACATTTAGCGAATTCTGGTGATTCTTCTCATGGTAAAAGTGTTAGTATCACGCTTAATGGTATATGCAAGGTACATTAACTTATGTACAATAAGTTAATACAAATGATTAAAAATTACATTAAATTTCCTAACAGGATTGTTCACCGTACACTGAACGTGCTGAAAAATATAGGTAAGTATAATATTCACAACCGAAAATAATAATAATTTAAGACAATAATAATATTAAGAATAATATACATTTAATAATAATAATAATAATAATAATAATAATAATAATAATCAACTCTTGAGTTTTGTTAACACTTTATTTTACTCAATTAATGGCTCATAAAAATTAAAATTGTAGATCTTTACATCTTTCCAACAATCCTGATTATTCTCAATTCATATCTGGTCCTGAAATTGCAGTATTGGCCATAAGTATTGAAAAATGTCGTATGTGTGATCTTCAAGATAAAGTTACTTACTGGAACTTTAGGGATGGAATTGTACCTTCCGAACAATGAAATTATAAAACTCAACAAAATATAGAATAATTTAACTTATAGGGAGGGTGGGTGTATATATTATATTTGCTCCTAATTTCATTATTTTCAAACATCGAATAATATATGCATGCAACGAAGAATTAAAATTATCAATAATAGTTTAATAATAGCTATTGATAACCATCCTTTTTGTGTTAAGTTAATCACAATTCCTTTATTACATGTATTCATTCCTATTCATTATATTTGCCAAAAACTAAAATTCAATGACATGATTATCAGTATTATATATTATATTCTAATTCTTATCTTCAAGTTGAATAATATTATTCTTATTTGGATTATTCACTGCAATATTTGACAAATAGTTTCTACTGTGTCTGATATTTTGCATATACTATATTTTCATTGCACAAGATTTAAAAAAATAACAAATATATCATAACATCAATATTGGTTTACTGATACTACAGTATGCTACAAAAAACTTACAACAGTTTAAATTTAACGTTTTACTTGCTGTCTATTTCATTTTACAAGAAATTTTGGAAACTACTGTAAATAATTGGAAATTCATCAAATTTCATTTACAAAAGCTTTCATGCAGCGTATTATTACAGGAAAGTTAGTGTTACTGTAGTTCTTGTGATAGATACACTTTGTGATGATGTGTTGAAGAAGGACAACCGGAAAAGGCGTTTTCCGGATCCTTTTCGCAGCAGTTTTTCAATCGACGCGTCATCATCTCGTCACCCTTTCTTCCTATCATCATCAACTTCTATTCATCTCCAGAATCATCACAATTAAACAAAATCGTGTAGCTACAATAGTCTATTAACGTAATATCTTAAAGTCAAACAAAATGCAGGTTGTCGTAGATTCTGTGAAAACTGCTGTAAGGCATTATAAGGAAGGCAATTTGAATTGGCCAATGATAATTTATATCTCGTTAGCACATATTGCAGCAATCATTGGTATATTTACCATCCCACAATGTAATAAATATACCCTTCTTTGGGCATTCATTTTATGGCCTATCAGGTAAATAATACTTTCCTTTCAGTTGTTGTTTAAGTAAACAAATTAATAATTTGTACTTCAACTTTAATATAGTGGCATTGGCATTACTGGTGGCGTTCATCGATTGTGGTCGCACAGATCATATAAAGCCACATTTCCTCTTCGTGTATACCTCATGCTTTCAAACTCTATTGCTAATCAAGGAAGTATTTGGCATTGGTCCAGAGATCATAGAGTCCATCACAAACATTCTGAAACCAATGCAGACCCTCATAATGCTACTAGAGGCTTCTTTTTCTCTCATATGGGTTGGCTTTTTGTGAAAAAGCATAAAGATGTTATTGAAGCAGGAAAACAACTTAACTATGACGATTTAGCGAGTGACTCAACAGTAGTATTTCAAAAAAATCTTGATCCATGGTTCGCATTGTTCATGTGCTTCGTTTTCCCTGGATTAGTATGCACACTTTGGGGTGATAATTTCTGGAATGGCTACTGGGTAGCTGGAGCCTTGAGATATATTATGGTCCTCCATTTTACTTGGTGTGTCAACTCGGCAGCCCATTTATATGGTGATCATCCATATGATCCTGCTTCTTGGCCTGCAGAGAATCCTTTTGTTGCTCTTGGAGCTCTAGGAGAAGGTTGGCATAACTGGCACCACAAGTATCCATTTGACTATGCTGCTTCAGAATTTGGCATTGGCAAACAATTCAATCCAACCAAACTGTTCATAGATACTTGTGTGTTGTTAGGATTAGCATCAGAATGCAAACGAGCCACTGGTGCATGGTCAAAATTAAGAATGCATAGAGAATCTGAAATATATGGTGGAGCTGCTGAAAATAAAGATTTAGCTAAAATGAAATCACATTAAATTAATTCTGTATTCTTCCTTCCATTTCAAAAACATTTGTATTCAAGTAAATAATGTACTCGTGATGTAATTACAAGCGAAATCGCATTCAATGAGTTAGTCCAAATCGAATTTCTTCAGACTGGGACTGATTTGTCATCTATTTAATAATCGACAATATTTGCTTGTATTATCCTGTCATTTTGAAAATATTTCATTTTTCTTAAAGTAAAAATTATCTTAATTTTTCATTTTATTTTTTTCTTTATCAGCTATCACAGTAAATAAGTTTTGAATTAGCACTTCTACCTACACCAATGAATGGTAAGGAGTAATTTCTTAAATATTTGAAAAAGCTTTATCAGGTTAAAAGAAAATTTGGATTAAAATAATTAAATATGAAGATGAGTTCAACAATTAAAAAAATGAGTTCATCGAAATAATGTTTATATAAACTATAATAGTTGAGATTATATCAAATAATATCAATGTGATAGATTAGTTCGAAGCTTCTTCATACTTTCCAAATAATCTCTTTTATCTTGTATACTATTTTGATTCACATTAGATACCACTGGAATATTATTAGACACAACCTTCCTCTCCCTATCCCTGTCCTTACTAAAAATAATATCATTCGAAGAATTATTATAATTAGAACCTCTAGAGACTGCTAACACACCATTGTCTTGAAGATATCTAATAGACGACCTTTCTACTGGTTGTTTAATAACATTTCTTCCTGCAATGAAATCTTCAATATAACTAGTATTATTGGAATTATGAAAAGGTTTGATAGGATTTGGTGCTAATTGCTGATAAGAATATAATATTCCTGATTCACTGGCATTATTATTATTATTATTATTATTATTATTATTATTATTATTATTATTATTATTATCATTATTATTAATTCCGGATGAAGGAGTTTGTTTCAAAGATCGAATTGATGCTCCTTCTAATGGTTGTTTTGCCATAGTATATCCTAATTGAATATCAATTGAATCATTATTTTGAAAAGATTTCGAAATATTTTTTATTTGATTTGATGGTTTAAATGGTGGAGATGGCAATGGTGGTGCAGATGGTTCCACATAATAATTTTGATTTCTTTTTAATAATTCTTCATCACTTGAACCTCGAATAATAATAGGATTTGATTTGTTTGATGAAAATAATACTTTTTCATCATCATTTTTAACGTTCAACGGTATGTTTAAAACACTTCCATTTGCATTTGTTAGTGAAGTAGCATGAATATATTTATTGAAATTAACTGGTTCCATAGGATGCTTATAATCATAATCTACACCTAAAATCATATCAAACTCAGAATAATCATTTTTATTGGAAATAATTGGAAATGGAATTTTATTATTATTATTTTTATTATTATTATTATTCACATTTTCTTTATTATCATAATATATATCATCTGAACCAAGAATATGATCAAAATTTGACAATTCTTTCATAACATTGGATGAACTGATGAATGAGGCTAATGGTACATTTTGTTGTTTTTTGATCACAGGTGATCCTTCTGGAGGGGTATTATCCATCCTTGTTATATCATATGTTGAAGATAATTTATCTAATTGTTTTTGATTTTCAAATAATAAAATTTCTTTCATTTCATTTTCTTTTTGTTTATTATATTCTTCTTGATTATTATTATTCAATCTGATATGTAATGTATTCATCGCAACATTTAATGTTGTTCCAATACCTTTCGCAGCAGAAGTTATATTATGATGATCTAATTCAGGATAATATAAACTATGATAATGTTGTAATCTATCATAATACTCATTTTCATACTCATTTTCATAATCATCATATTCTTGAGCTATTCTATCTTCCATACCCCAATTCCTTTGCCAATGAGTCGGTTTCACCGGATGATTCGAATTATTATTATTAGTTTGTATATAATTTCGTATGATTGGTTTGCCTGATTTCGAAATATTTCTCATTTGGCTGATAACATAAGAAGATGGATGAGGCCGAGATGGATGAACATTACCATTATATTTTAATTGTAATAATGATGATTGAGGATGATTTGTTAAATTTTCATAAGAATTAATTGGATTCCCACCAGGCATCACACTTGAATGCAAAGAATCTAATTGTCTCATTCTCTCGCCTAAACCTGACCGCAGATTTTTCATTTTAAATAAAACTTCATTTGCTGCATTCATTTCCATATCGACAGCTGCTTGGACGATTCCAACATTATCTGCAAATCCATCACGACCAAGTCCAGGAGGTGGCAGTTGAGATCTTCTTTCAACACTATTATAATCATCTTCATCCGGTACATGAATAGGTACTCTTATATTTAATGGTGAATGATTATTATTCTCATCATCATGATAAATAGGTCTAAACATGTCATCCTGTTATCATAAAAAATGCAAAAATTACTATAATTATAACATAAAATTACTATTTTATCATAATTTATCCATATTCTTATCATTTAACGTTGATTAATTAGCGTTAATCAGTACTATAATTATATTAATTTATTATGTTAATAAACTCACTTGTTGCTGTTGAGAATTTTTTCGATTTTGAGGTAGTTCATTTCCTGTTGGTAAGTATTGCTGTCCATCCCATATTCCAAAGTATTCTAAAGGATGTTCTCCTGGTATATCAATATCTAATAATTTCTTTTCTCTTTCTTCTTTTCTACCTTCTTCTTTCATTATTTCATCTCTCTTAATTCTTTCTGCTTCTATTATATTATCATTATTTCCAAATTTACTAACAAATTCTGACATATCATTTTGAATTTTAACTGTGATTTGTGGAATAGACTCTTCTACACCTAAACAAGGACATTAAAATTGATTAATTAATTTAGCTATAATACCAATAAATTATTTTATTTGAAAAGAAATTATATTATTATATTTTTAAAATAAAATATAACACTTAAAAAATAATAGAAAGCCACGTTCATAATATATTATCAACAACTTACCTTCAGGAAAATATACATTTTTAGGTTTACTTGATCCACCTAATGACTTCATTAATTCTTCTAATCCAATATTAATATCATTCATATTTCCTTCTTTAATATTTTCTTTTGGTTTTTCTTCTTTAATTCCATCTAATTTTAATTCTGGATTTAATAATCCTTTGAAATTAAACGTACCTAATGTATCACTATTATTTGATGTTCGAAAAAATTCTTGTGAAGATGATAATAATGGACGATTTGTAGTATTTTTACGTGATAAAAAAGCATTCGTATCACTATCACGATATCTGAAATGGGGGCTTTTGAGTATCGATGAATCATTGGTATTATTATTATTATTCATAATACGTTCAAAACTTGTTTTCATTGTATCATTTTGAGTTGATGAGTTAAATTTAAATCGTGTGAAATCATCTAATTTTCTTTCTTCCATTTCTTTTTTCAATAATTCAATTTCACGTTCAATTTCACTATCAACATCATAAATTCGGCTGATTGGTGCTGGGTTTGGTTGTAAAGGGCCATCAAAATCATCCAAATAAGAGCTTTTAATTTTATTTCTGAAAGGAATATCATCATTGCCATTATAAGATGTATCAAGATTACTTTTTTCATTAAAAGTTATTGATTTTCGTGAGGAATTTGGTAATTTATTAGTGCTACTACGTCTAGTTAATAATGGTTCTGGCTTGCGACTTGAAGTAGTTTGAGCAGAAGGCTTCGGTAATGACGATCTTGGTATTTCAACCTCATCTAAATAATCTTCAATGGTGGATTTATCGCTTTGTTGAACCAGATCGTTGTTGTTATTGATCGTACTATTTTCCCACCATAATTTGGATTCATTCATTGATACACGTTGCTCGCGCGATGTTGGCTTATTTTCTCGAAATCGTTTGACCATATCAGCAATAGATAGACCATTACTATTTATATCCATCTTAATTATTGTATTATTGTACTGTTGTACTGTATATTTTGGATTATGTTATGTATATATGTATATATTATATATTGTATATTGTATTAATTTTTATCTTATTATTATATTATATTTATTCTCATATTTCAACACTTAATATTTAAGTACTGTAAGAGAAAAGATGAGGTTATATTTACAATATAATTATTGTTTAATAAGCTCTCAACACACAAAGCTGTTATATAATAAGTTAACGTATGATTTGTTTTTTTGAAAAAAAAAAAAAAAAAAAATTAAAACATTACACATTAAAACATTATAACAAACGACATTTTATGTATAATACAAAAATATATTCAATACCAAATAATAATCAGGTTAGTAATGTTAAAATAATGAAACAATTTTATAACCAACACTTCAATTCCAATTTCTCTTTTGAATGATTGAGCTAAAGATTAGCATAAAATATTCCCCATGACTTAATATAAAATATTCTCTTTCAGACAATTTTTTATTATATTTTATTATACGTATATATTTTTAATTCATTCATTTATTTATTCACTTGTTGACCGTCTAGTGCCTATGTTAAGAATGTGCTTATGTTAAGAACTATGCCACTTTTTAGAAAACTTTAGTTAAGAAAAG
>VKHH01007107.1:0-12663 GCA_015144975.1 Epipyxis sp. PR26KG | reverse complement strand
GTCAGTCATCGCATTTGTAAGCTCTGGCTGGCGGGCACCTGACTGAACGGTTTCACCACAGCGCAATCCAACCGTCCACATCCCCGCCTCGCGACCTGCAATTATACCAACAGGGGCATCATCAACCGCAACACAAGTCCGCGCAGGCCAGACACCGAGATTGATCATGGCTTGCCACAACATGAGTGGGGCAGGTCTGCCTTCGCTGGTATCGCCAGCGCATAAAATGGTTTGGGGGTGATAGCCTTGGTCGGCGGCCAGCCGCACAACTTCCGCCATCATGGTGTGCGTGTAGCCTGTGGATGATCCAATTTTGATGCCAGAGGCGATGAGACCTTCAAATACCGCCTTGGCTCCGGGGATCAATTTGCTCGCCTTGGCTGCTTCGCGCGCCATGGCTGGCTCTAGTTCGATCATGAGAGCGTCTGCCTCAGCCTCCCCCGGGTGGGAGCCTTTGGCTTTGATCCAACGCGAGCTCACCTCTTCATCGGCAAACATGGACATCACGTGATCGCGCTTGGCTTTACCCATATGAGCGCGCACGGAAGCCTCGCTTACCTCAACGCCACAGGATTGGAAGGCTGACTGCATCGCCATCACTGGTGCGCGCGATCCAAAGTCCACCATGGTGCCAGCCCAGTCGAAAAACACGGCTTTGATTTGGTTCTTCATTGAAATGTCTCCCGAACAACGCACTCACCAATCGCGAACGCCGTTGACATACCCGCCCCACTGGTCACGACACTTAAGCGCACTTCGGGTTCGGGCGTTTCGACAAACCATTGCTGGTTAGATGATGATGCATAGGTGCCGACCCAGCGTTCGATGACGGGTGGAACCCTGCCCGCAAACACGCTGGCAAATTCGTCCAAAATCAAATTCTCAAAGTCGATCGTGGCAAACGGATTTTCAGCCTGCCCATAGACATGACTATCGCCCACGACCAAGGAACCATCGCCGCTTTGAACCGCGATCAGATGTATGCCCGCAGCCAAATGCGCGCTCTGCTCTGCATGCAATTTTGCCGCGAGAGCCTCGATTCCAGGTAATTGCGAATAGCCGCGATACCGGAGCAAACCGAGGTCGGACATAAAGGCGTGGGGTAATTGATAGCCGGGGGCCGCCAAACGTAACATCTGAAGGGTACAACGCGTCACCCCGCGCTGGGCCATCGCATTGGGGTATAGGGTTGAAAGATCATCGCCTGGACAAACAAAGACAATCTCGCTCTGAAAGACACCGCGAGATGTTGTGACTTTCCCGCCTTCAATCGCGTGAACGCTGGTGAGGGTTTCAAAGCGGACGCCATGTCTGTCTTTGAGCCAGGATGCAATTGCGCTTAATGCCGTTCGTGGCTCCACCCGCACTTCATGGGGGCTGACAAGAACGCTCTCAAACTGATTGAAGTCTAGTGTTGAATGGCATTTTCTGAACGCTTCCCCAGTTAAAAGCTCGCACCCTTCGCCCATTTCGGTTGCCATAAAGGCTTCTAAAACAGCGCTTGCTTCTGGTCGTTTTGCCACCATGGCCAAGCCACGGTGCAAAATAGGAATTTGGGCAGCTTCTGCTACTTCAGCCCAGATATCGCGGGCACGCAGCGCCAAGCCCCAAAAATCGCCGCGCTCCTGCCCGGTGATTGTCACAAATCCGAAGTTCCGGACGCTTGCGCCCACTGCATGGGGCTGGCGGTCTATAATTGTAACGCTTTTGCCAAGTTTGGCCGCCGCAAGGGCATGGGCTAACCCAACAATCCCCATACCAACGACGATGACATCGCTGGTGCGATCAGGAACATTCATCTCATTGTCCTTAGTGCGTGAAGACAAGGGCAGGCGTGCTCGTGCACGGAACACGCCTGCGCTTTATCTAGGACCCTAGAAACCAACGCTGAGCGTAAAGTGCACGCTGCGCGGTGCACCTGGGGTATAACGTTGGTTGAACTCATCCAAAATCCCGCCGATATAGCGTTCGTTTGTGATGTTGTTTATCGCAATCTGCGCTTCGACATAGCCATTATTGGCAGTCTCCATCCGGTAGCTTCCCGAGACATCGACCAAGGTATAGCTTGGCACCACCAATTCAGGCCGGTTCTGCGCGTCGCCCTCCGATTCACCGACATAGCGCGCCGTCACGGCACCTTTGAATGGACCTTTTGTGTAGTCTAGTGCAGCGCCTACCAAGATATCCGGTGTACCTGGAACCTTGTTGCCTGCCGCGACAACCGTGCGGCGACTTGCCCCATAGTTAGCAGCATTGAACGCCGCGCTATATTCGCTGTTCAAGGATGTCAGCGAGACATAGGCACCGAGCTCTTTGCTGAGTTTCACCCGTGCACTGGCTTCAATACCGGTTGTTTCGATACCGCCTGGCGCATTCACATAGGTGCCGCCGGTGCCGACATTGTAATTGATACCACCCGTTGACGATGCGAATGTCTCATCCAAGAAGATGATCGCATTGTCATTTTCAGTCTTGAACAGGGTTGCAGCAGCAGCAATGCTGCTTGAAGTATAGCGGACGCCGGCTTCGAGGTTCTGGGTGATTTCTGGTTCCAAGTTTTTGAAATCAGTCCCAGTCTTTTCAAGCGCCCAATCACCGATTGCGCCGAAGTTGCGCGAGTAGCCACCAAACACTTGAAGATGATCTGTGACATCATAGACGGCACCGATTGATGGCAAAATGTCTTCGCTATCACTGCTAACCGACGCGCTGGTTGGCCCATTATAGGTGCCATTTGCAGCATAACGGCTCTCGTCTTTGGTTGTGCCGGAAATATCGATGATGAAGTGTTGTAAGCCAAGGCTTACGGTCAGGCGATCATTGACGGCCCAATCATCCGCGACATGAAGCTTGATCAGATCGGTTTTGAAGTTCTGCTCAAAGTCTTGGCGATACGTCGAGCCAGCCACAATGATTGGCCCTTTACGGATGTCATCATAGCGCAACCATGCCCGGCCAAAGTCACGGTCCATGGTTTCAAACCAAACACCGGCGCGGATTTTGTGGTTGCCGACTTCATATTGCCCATTGATCACAACGCCCGAGCGCGTGTGGTAGTAAAGGCTGTTACGGTAAGATTGGCCCTGAGCACAGGTTGGGGCGCCATTGGTCAGCCGCAGCGAACCATCCACATTATAGCAATCAGCCGATGAAACCGTGCTGCCGTCGAGCGCCCGATAGGTGTCTGCAACACCGCCGTTATAGTTGAATACCGCATTGCCAGCAGCATTCTGATAGGTCGCAGTCCGTGACCGCGAGCCCGAATTGCCAAACATGACTTGCTCGCGCACGCCGCTTGCGTTGGTTACAATGCGTGGCTGCAGGCCCGGCGGGGAAAACTCACCAATGCCGTCATTCTTTTGGATGTAAGGTGCGACCTCAACTGAAAAGGCATCGCTAAATTCATAATTGAACTTGGCGTAAGCGAAAACATTTTCGCGAATAGCGGCCCAATCGTCGGCCCAGTTTTCGTTCGGCGCGTTGTTCAGCGTGTTCCAGGTGGCTGACGATCCGTCAACATCAAGGCCCAAACGATTGATGTTGGCGCGCGACAATTCGATGATGGGATCATCATCGCTGTCATTATAGCTCGCAAACAGCGTCATCGTGAGTTTGCCAAAGTCCGTGACACTTTTGCCTTCTACTGAGAATTGCTCAATCGCGGCAGGTGTCGAGCCTTTGTGGGGCCAGAGTTTGGCATCGAGCTTTTGGGCCGAGACGCTGATCCGCGTATTGCCAAACATCTCGCCAAAATCATAGCGCCCAAAATAACGTCGGGTATCGAAATCGCCGATTGTTATTTTTACGAGGCCGCCCGCTTCCATTGAAGGTGCACGACTGGAATAAGATAAAGTGCCGCCCAAAGCGTTCGAGGCCGTAGAGCCGACGTCCGCTGTGCCCTGACTGACGACAATTTGGGATACGTTTTCGCTGATGATGTATTTTTGCGCTGGCGAACCGCCCAAATAATAAGACGCGTTAAAAAGCGGCATGCCATCCAGAGTTTGGCCAACTTTGGAGCTACGTTGATTGACTTCAAAACCCCGGATGTTGATTGCGTAGGTCCATGGGTCATTGTTAAGCGTGTCAGATCCGCGAATAGAGACGCCTGGGACAAGCTTGATGGCGTCGACAATGTTCTGCCCGCCGGCCAAGGTTTCAATGCGAACAGGTGTGATCACGTTATTGCCACGTGCAACGCGCTGGCCCGTCACGACAACCACTTCGGCGGCTGATGCCTCTGAGGTGTCTGTCGCTTGTGCGGCTTGAGCGCGCGCGCCAGCTGGTGCCAGCATCAAGCTGGCCAAAAGTGCGACCGCACTTGTTGAAGATACAATTGTTTTGCGTGTCATGACGATCCCCTCGCATGGTGGATAAATTCTAGGAGGGTGGTAGCCGCTCGCTCCCCTGCCTGATGTTTAACCTTATATCGCTGGTTCAAGCGCGGTGAGTCGGTCTTTTCGAGGGAGGGCATCGGTCTGGCCGATGCGTCACATAGACTTCAAACTTGGTCGCTATAGGGGGTCGTCGTGTTCGCTTGGGGCCTATGGCAGTCAATCTTCAACATTTGCGTGCCTTTCACGCGGTTGCGAGCGAAGGCTCGATTGTGCAAGCTGCGCGTCGGCTGGGTATTACCCAATCGACAGTATCTGAGCAGTTGCGGGCGCTGGAACTGCGGCACAAAGTGGCGCTTTTGCAAGGGCGGCGTCCGCCGCTAACCCTGACCACGGCAGGAAAAGACCTGTTTGTTCGGACCCAAAAACTGTTTTCAATCAGTAGCGAAATTGATGATTATCTCGGGTATGCGGTGCAGCCAAGCGGCCAAGAGATCCGCCTTGCATCCGATAGCCCAACTTATGCGGCCAGAATGGTACATCGGTTGCAGGCGATCGATCCCATTATTCGGCCCAAAGTTCGCCTGGGCAATGCAAGCGAGGCGCTGACCTGGTTGAAGTCCGCCGAAGTAGACGCAGCAATTTGTAGCGACCCAATTTTTGAAAGTGACCTCCACTATCAAGTCTTATACCGGGATCAGCTTTCGATTGCTCTCCATGCAAGTCATCCATTGGCCGGCCACGCCGACATCAATTTGGCGGATTTAGGCGATGAGTGCTTGTTGGTGCGCGAGAAGACATCGCGTACACGCAGCACCGCGCTGTTAGCGTTAGCGCAAGCCGGCGTCGAACCACGCGCAATCCTAGAACTGCATACACGTGAGACCATCCGCGAAGCCATTGCTTTAGGTGTCGGATATAGTTTTTTTTATTCCGCCGAGTGTCCGCCTGACCCCAGATTGGTGTACCGCGCCATTGCGTCACCAACACCTGTTTTTACCGGCTACCTTGTCTGCTCTAACGAACAACGCAGAACCCCGATGATGAAGCTGTTGCTGAATGTTGCCGAGGGCTTGGTTCTGGAAAGTCCTTTGGCTGTCTGAACGCTCGCTTCAGCCACGCTGGTGAACAAGGTCAGCAAGGACGCCCAAGAAAGCACCTTCAAGGTCTAGCGTCGAAGCCGCGTTCCATCTTCTCCACTGTTGGATTGAATGCCAACGCCTTTCGGGACTGGCACACCTGATCCCGCATAATTGTCATTAATGACCAAATTTGAACTGCCAGCCAGCGCAATGTTGCGGGCAATCACGACGCTCCAAAGCGAATCTTCCGCGACGTCGCCCTTCGCATTGATGAATAGATTGCTGCTGGGGAGATAAATGATCCCTAATAACTTATCCACAAATTGGGAGGAAAGAATTGTATCGGCTTCGTTTTTACGATCCGAAACAAGCACAAAGCCGGCCCAATTACCCGTCCGGCGACCTGTCAGATTTACTTTTGCATCTCCAGTGGCAGTGAGGGCACCATTTTCAAAGATCAGGACGACATCATCCCCAGTCAGCGACCCTGCCTCCTCAATTGTCCAGGATTGGCAGAAGTAATACACGCCTGGTTTCAGTGTGATCTTGGCCGTGCCCCGCACAATCCATGCTCTCTGAAAAGTGCCTGGGCTCTGAGTTATAATGCCCTTTGTATACTCCCTCGTTTCTTCAATGCCTTTGCACTGGTTGCTCCTATAAATCTGACGTGATTGGAAAGGATCGCGAAGGACGAGGGCGCCTTCATCGGCTTCTGGCGAATAACCATCCCCTTCCGCGCTGCCAGAGGCTTGGATGGTACCAGCGTCAATTACGGCTTTATCACTGAGTTCCATATCGGCATTGGAGTGTATCAAGCAATTCGGGGCGAGAATGCGACTTTGTTCCGTGGCATCAATCGCCCGGGTTACGTCCGAACTGCCTGTGGCTACCACGCACAAGGGCTGCTTACTTAGGGCTTCTCCTTCGGCCCGAACTTTGATCACAAAGCCCCCTTTAGGAATCATATTCCCGAAAAACGAATTCCGCGTGCCCACGCCATCTATTCTTACGGCACCGTCTGCCAATTGCTCGGCCTTGAAGGTGGTCTTAACATGGGGAATGGTTTCATTTGTTAGTTCTTTCGCAAACTGTTCCGTATAGCCCTTGATGTCGCGTTCCTCACCGCCGGAAACGCCAATCTCGCGCGCACCAGCAAGGGCGGCGGCATCAACGGCAGATTGCATTTTGCTGCGTTCGCCGGAAAGAGCCGCTAGTTCTGCCGCAAAGACGACTGCCACAGACATAGGCATGGCAATGAGTGCGGTAATCAGCGCAAGTTGGCCCCGTTGTCCCCGTTTTAATGCCTGCGAACGCACTGCCATGGTTGCACTCCAAAGCCTCGCTATAATTGGTATGGGTTGCAATCCAGTTAAATAGAACCAATAAAATTGATGAATTCCGTAGAGTTAAGCTCTGCGGATGCTTGAAAAATGGTCCTTTTTGTTTTGAGTTCCAGTTGTATCGAAGCGCGTCAAGCTGGCATGATGCCCGGCTCGTCTTCAGATCGGGATGCATTAGGAGACGAGGTGAGGGCGCGTACGTCACTTTGATTTGAAATACGTCAAACTTCTGGTCGCATTCTGGGGGGCTGGGTCAGTCGTAAATGACCTTTATCGCTCTCACCACCCCGTTTCTTATCTGTACAAAAGATTGGGTAGCCACGTTGCCAAGCTTGGGATGAACCAAATCAAGGCAACAGCAAGGAGCTGTAAGCCGATGAAGGGTATGACGCCGCGATAAATGTCCAAGGTTTTGACTTCTGGCGGGGCCACGCCGCGCAAGTAGAACAGGGCAAAGCCAAATGGTGGGGTCAAAAAGGACGTTTGCAAGACCATCGCCATCATCACCGCCAACCAAATCGGATCAGCGCCCATCACAATCAGTGGCACAGCTACCAGTGGCACGACAACAAAACAAATTTCGATAAAGTCGAGGAAAAATCCCAAGAGAAACATGATCCCAAGAGTGAACAGTAGCGCTCCGGTCAAGCCACCTGGAACAGCTTCAAGCATGCTTTCGACCCACTCATCGCCACCAAGCCCCCGGAATACCAAGGTGAATAGCGCCGCACCAATCAGGATCGTAAACACCATCGCATTGATGTCGGCGGTAGATTTTAATGCTGGGCCAAGCGACCTCGCCCTGTGCAGGGTCCAAAGTCCTGCGATCACAGCTGCACCCGCAAACACGCTCAATGTCACCGAAACAATCAACACAAGCTGGCCGGAGAAACTAGGCTGCGCCGTGAGGCTTGGGATATCGATCAACAAGCGAAAGGCAACCAAAAGTGCCAGCGCTGCAGCACCGACCAATATGACCCGCACAAGGAAACTGCGCGGCCTGCCTGCGTCTTGTTCGATCCGTTGACCCGCGAGCATGGCGGCACCCGCAGCGCCAACCGCAGCCCCTTCGGTTGCGGTTGCAATGCCGGCAAGAATGGAACCGAGAACGGCTAAGATCAGTAATAAGGGGGCCAACAAAGCTTGGATCACCCGCGACAATTTGGGGTACTCGCCGCCTGCAGCAGGGGCTGCCTTGGGCTGGGTCCAGGCAATGAAGACTTGGTAAAGCAGATAGAGCCCAACTAAAACGAGGCCGGGAATAATCGCCCCAGCAAACAAATCACCCACAGAAACGGCTTCGCCGCCTGACTTGCCCATTTCAATCTGCGCGCGCTGATTGGCATTGCCAATGACATCGCCCAGCAAGATCAAAACAATGGATGGGGGTATGATCTGACCCAGTGTTCCAGATGCCGCGATCGAGCCGGTGGCGATTTTCACATCATAGCCGCGCGCCAACATTGCCGGCAAAGCCAACAGGCCCATTGTGACCACCGTGGCCCCTACAACACCGGTCGAGGCCGCCAAAAGCGCGCCCACAAGTGTGGTGGAGTACAACAAGCCACCGCGAAATCGCCCAAATAGGTCACCCATGGTCGTCAATAGGTCTTCGGCAATCCGGGAACGTTCTAAAATCACTCCCATCAACACGAACAGCGGCACCGCAGTGAGCGTCGCATTTCCCATTGTGCCAAACACACGTTGGGGGAAGGCGGCAAAGTAAGAGGGTTGAAACACGCCAAGTGCCATGCCCAAAAGCCCGAAAGCCAGAGCCACACCTGCCAATGTAAAGGCCACCGGATAACCCATCATCAAAGCGATGATGAGGGTCAAAAACATGGCAATGTCTAAAATTCCGTGCAGGTCCATCTGTTACGGCCCCACATGGTGATCTGATGAGGCAGGTTCCAACGCTTCAAGCCCGCGCCAGCGCAGGGCAGCGTGTCCTGCATGGGCCACGCCTGCCATCAGCATGGTGACAGCAAAGATTGGCATGGCCGTCTTTAAGAGGAACACAAATGGCAATCCGTCTGTCTCTGGACTTTTCTCGCCGATGCGCCAAGCCATCTCGACAACGGGGCCGCTATAAATCAGCAATAGCAACATCACTGGGGCTAGGAGGAGGCAAAAGCCGATTAGATCCAACAAGGCCTTTGTTCGTTCGCTGACTTGCTCATAGACAATATCCACTCGAACATGCGCATTTGTAATTAAGGCGACAGGTGCCGCCATCAGAAAGCCAAGTGCGTGGGCATACATCACAATTTCATTTAGACGGGTGAAGCTCTCGCCAAAAATATAGCGCAATAGCACGGTCGTCAGCATTCCAAACGCCAATACAAGCAAGCACACTTGGGCAAAACGGCCGAGCCACGTTGCGATATCCTCTGCAACCCCATTCAAAACCCGCTGGACTTGTGCCGCAGGCTCACCCCAGATTGCTGTGGCGAGAGGCGCAAATAAAAAGGGTGACAATCCACCAAGAATGACGATGGCGATCGCCCCAAGGGGCTCGCCTAGAACCTGCGGACTCATGGGGCACCAAGGTTCAAATTGCGAGTGCGTTCCGCGAGATAAATCCCTTCGGCTTCTTCACTCCAAGGTCGCATGGCGCGGTAGGCTTTAAGCCAGCTTTGGTAAATGCGGCCAGCCAGAGGGTCAGCCGCACCTGCCTCAGCCCACATGACTTGGGCAATTTTGGCAGCTTCTTTCAAAACATCATCGGGTAGGCGGCGCAACGTGACCCCGTGTTGGGCCTTCATCGCTTCCATCGCCACGCCGTTCTGATAGGTGAATTCGCCAATGGAAATGGCATAGCTTTCCCGGCAGGCCGCACGCAGGATTTCTTGATGGACTTGGGAAAGCTTATCAAACTTAGCCTTGTTGACGCCCACCGCCAAGGTCGCGCCCGGTTCTTGCAGGCCAGGCGCGTAATAATAGGGGGCCTCGCGATAAAAGCCCAAGCCAATATCATTCCAAGGCCCAACAAATTCCGCCGCGTCAATCACACCAGATTGTAGCGCTTGATAAATTTCCCCGCCGGGCATGGCCACAGCAGCGCCACCCAATCGCCGGATCATTTCCCCGCCAATGCCAGGGATCCGCATTTTGAGGCCTTTGAGGTCCGCCAAGCTTTTGATCTCGCGCTTGAACCAGCCGCCCGCCTGATGACACGTGTTTGCCGCCGCCATAGGCACAATGCCAAAACCCGCAGCCAATTCTTCCCACAAAGCTTGGCCACCGCCATGGTCGAGCCAGCCCATTTGCTCCATGGCTGTCATGCCGAAGGGGACAGCCGTAAAAAACGGATAGGCAGGGTTTTTGCCCTGCCAATAATAATCGGCTGAATGGTAGAGGTCGGCGGAGCCTGTCGCGACAGCATCAAATACTTCAAAGGCACCAACCAATTCGCCTGCCGCATAAACTTTGATATCCAGCGTGCCGCCTGATAACGCCAGCGCACGTTGTGAGATGCGCTCTGCGCTCATGCCCAAACCAGGCATGCCATTGGGCCAAGAGGTGACCATGTTTAGCCGGACCGCCCCAGCAACCGCGCCTTGTGCAGCCGTTGTGCCCAGTGCCGTGGCACCCGCTCCGGCACCTGCAACGCGCGCCGCAGCAATGCCTGCGCCAGCACCCGATAGAGTGCCAATCGCTACCGCTGTGACCAAAGTTCGCCGATCCATACCCTCTACTTCCCCTTTAACATCTCTCGATCAGATAGGATCAAGTCTTTTTAGGAACTAATACAAATGTTTAGCCTCATGCACCAAGGTCCCGCTTTGACGGCTTATAGGTTGTTCGAGACTCACCATTAGCAACATGATCCACCATGCTTGCAATCGTCAAAGCGGTCAATTTTGCTTTAGCTATTTGTCATCCTTTCGTGCTTTGCCACCTGGAACTTGGACCACTCGTGGTTGGCGTTCGCCGTCAAGATCTTTGGCTAAGGGCGGAGATTTGCCATGAGATGCGGACGCCCAGATGCAGTTAGTCCTGACGTTAGGCGACAAAGCGCAAGGCGGGTCTTATACCGCCTGAAATGCGGTTCCTTTCGACGTCCACACGCGCCAAACCATTCCATCAGCTGGCTTTGCGCGCGGCCACCAGTGTCGGGCGCTGGCCGCCCACGCCGTACAGATTGACCTTAAGGCTCGACATCGCATTGACGAGCGCGTTGGGGGCATAAACAACTGGACCCACTGGCGCAATTTTGGGGAAGCGTTCGAAGATCTTTTCAAATGATAGCCGCAGCTGCATTTGCGCGATCCGCGAGCCAAGGCACTTGTGCACCCCATGGCCAAAAGCGAGGTGCTTGTCGTAATTATCGCGCATCATGTCGAACCGGTTTGGGTCGGGGAATATGGTAGGATCGCGATTGGCGGCTCCATACCACATGACCACTTTTTCGTCCTTAACAATCCGCTGACCGTTCAACTCCGTTTCTTCAAGCGCGGTGCGGCGCATGTGTTTGACAGGGGAGACCAGACGTAGCGCCTCTTCCGCCATGCGGGGGATTAGTTTTGGGTCATCCAACACCATCTGCCGCTGGTCAGAGAATTCGTGGAGCAGCTGGATTGTGCCGGTTAGTGAATTACGGCTGGTGTCGTTGCCAGCGAAGATGATCAGAAGCCACGCACCGTCGAGATGTTCTTGGGGCAATTCTTCCCCGCCCAGCTTGGAGCGGGCAATCGCAGTCAAGAGATCCTCACGCGGGCGGGCGCGGCGGTCGGCCATGACCCCTTCGCCATAAGCAAACATCGCATCGACCATTTTGAAAAACCGGAACGGAAATAGGGGTTCCTTCAAAATCGTCTGCCACGGGTTTGCCAGATATTGCGACGCCATTTCGAGATAGTGCATCCATTGCACGATCCGCGGCCGGTCTGCTTCGTCGACACCGAGCATTTCACACAAGGTGAAAAGTGGGACCTGCTCGGCAAACATCTTCACGAAATCGACTTCTGGCCCCTTACGCTCCATTTCGTCGAGCAAGCCGTCGATATGGGCGCTGACCTTGTCGCGGACCTTGGCCACATAGGCCGGGATGAAGAAATCCTTTTGCTGGATGCGAGCTTCCATATGCATGGGTGCATCCATGTTGATCAAAGAATTGAGCGCAGCCGGGATGAGTTTCTTCGGCTTCCATTTTTCACGCGCCTGAATGCCCAAATTGATGCTGCCGCGCTGGGAGGAAAACACCTGCGGATTGAGCTCGACCGACTTCACATCCTCATAGCGGCTTACCGACCAGAACCCAGAGATACCGCGATAGCCGGGTGTCCAATGCACCGGTGCGTCCTCGCGAAGTTGCCGATAGAACTCCCATGGATGCCCGCTTGTCCAAGACGCAGGATTGCCCAACTGGAACCCGCCAATCAGCGGATAGGCCGCCGAATGGGTTGGGTTTATCTGTCCTGTATCGATGAGAACATCGTCACTAATCAGCTGCATGGCTCTAGAGCTTCCTTGGCAAGGCGCGACGGTCTGGCACCGGCGTATTACTGACAGCTATATGTTGTCTTTACAGAGCGCGACAAGCCCATAGGCCAGAGCAATGCACTCGGCGTATGCGGTGTGGAGCTTTCGTTGCGCGGCGCAGCGCGCCTATGCGCACTTACCCCTTAACTCCCTCGCATTTTCGTCCCCGAAGGCGTCAGCCGAGTCCCTACGCTGCGCTTCGCTTTGGCGGGGATGGCCTAGCTTAATTCATCTAGAAGCGCTTTGGTGATCCTTGTGGTCCACCAAACCGCTTCCTCTAGCGTGACCGGGCGATTAGTCGCGTCAAGTCCAGATTTCCTCTGGAAATCTGCCGCACCGCGGCGCGAAGCGGACTTGACCCGTCAAATCGCCCACAAACAATTAAGGCTGGCCTTTGGGGCAGGCAGGGCCTGCACCAAAGCC
>VKHH01007106.1:0-12675 GCA_015144975.1 Epipyxis sp. PR26KG | reverse complement strand
GTTTCAGTACGTTTATTGAATTTAAATATTCTGAGTTGCTGAGATGCATTTTGACCAATATGTAATGAAAATCAGCGCAATAAAAGCGCTGGATTATATTAACTCTTCACTATATGTTGCATTTGAGTGAAATTTGCGAAGAAATAAG
Source organism: Epipyxis sp. PR26KG (assembly GCA_015144975.1). NCBI lineage: Eukaryota > Chrysophyceae > Chromulinales > Dinobryaceae > Epipyxis > Epipyxis sp. PR26KG. Next base: position 12,527 of record VKHH01007106.1, on the reverse strand, counting down.
TGCATGGAAGTGTGTTACAGTACAATTATTTTAGAAAACAGTAAATGTCAAAATAAAAATGGTTACAAGTTATTTTTAAAGAATTTGAAGTTCTGTAGTATTGTTTATGTGTATGTTTGATGCAATGTCATATTCAGCATGTTTTGTTTTTGTATGTGTGTTAAATAAGATGTTTCCAGACTCGAAAAGTCAATTCATCCATTCTTTTATATATATGATTCATAAAAAAGAAGTGTTCAAAAATTATAGTAAGAGTAGCTTCCTAAGAATAATATTAAAATTATATTAATAACTTAGAAATCCTCAAAATGAATCTTGAATTTTCAAAGTGGGTACGTACGAAAGGAAGTGACGTACTAACAAACACTATGGACAAAAGCAGCAGTGATTTGCTTCAACACGAACACGTACTACTATATGATTTTAAAATTTTAATTGATTGGGAAAGATAATTAAGTATAAATGAATCCACTTGTTGACTTATATAGATATATATGAATTAGATCATTTGTTCACTTGCTAACAATGAATTTGTTGCATACTTCAGACTCAACTGAAATAATCAGAAAATCGTCGAACAGTTTACGAAGCTTAGGTCGATCCCAAAATAATACTCCAAGGAGAACACTTCACCAAAGAAATGCAATAATTAACAGCAGTAACAACGTTACTGATAGAAGCCTCTTTAATGAAGACGATGAGGTCCATATATATTATAATGTAGATCGTTCTTTCGATTATTTTGATTGCAATCCAGATGACAATCGCGCAGCTTTTTCACGCAAGGAAGCAATTCAAAACTCAATGATAAACGAAAATGGAGTACGGATATATTGCAATGATTCAGGTGTTTTTCCTTCAAGGCATCAATCTTCTGCTTCATTAAATCGTCACAATCCATTTCTTGCTTCACATTCCACATCTTACGGACAATTTCTTGATACAAAAAGTTGTTCTTTTGTTAACTTGAATAACATCGCATCTACCGATATGAATGAAGATAATGAGTATGGATTTTACAATGAAGAAATGAATGATGCGGTGACTGATGTATCTGATAGTGTGTATAGAGGAGATGTTCGACAATCACGTTCCTATTGTACCAATGGAGATCAATCTTCAAGCACTACATATGAATCAATAAAATCTGGAACAACAACAACTACTACTACTACTACAATATCTGTTCGAAGCAATTCTAATTTAAAAATTATATGTGAGTTGGAAAATAATGATGCAACTGTGGTATGTCGATCATTTGATAAATTACAAGTGTGTTTATCATTGGAAGGATTCCGGGTAATACAAGATGATGCTGGGGAAGATGCAGAATTTAAATTTCGAATATGCTTAGGATGTGATGAGTTTATTGCTTGGAGAAGATTTATTGAGTTTGCATCATTAGCTGAAGCTTGTAAACGATACTCGACTTCAATCACTGGTAGTTCAAATGCACAATTATCAACACTTAGCATGACTTTAACTGCATGGAATGCTGTAATAAAACATCGTCCATGGTGGGGGAAGAATTTGAATGCAAGTTATTTGATAACGGAAGCATCATTATTAGAAGAGTTTATGAAAGAATTGTTGAATGAAATTCCAGATGTGTCAATGTTAATGGAATTCGTGCAGTAATACATACACAGAAATAGTAATAACACACAAATAATAATAGTTTTTTTAAATATAATTGCTTTATATTAGGTTCAATATAATTGCATACCATGGACTATCTATCATGTTATGCTTTTGAATGTGAAAATGTGAATGAATTTTTACAATGTATACTTTCCCGGATCAGACGAAGCTAATAATATTATTGACAAAACTAAAACAACACATAAAGTTAAAATATCAATTGATTTATTTTAACTTCCAACAGGGATCAAACTTCATTCACATTATTCAATAAGTTCATTTCTTATTACTGTATATCTATAATATGTATGTTTTAAACCTCAATTTGTACTGCTGTATTATCAATGTGGTGGAATGCGGTAACCTGTTTAATTTCATGTATGCGTATTGTATGCGTAGTTAATGTGGTTTCGATTCAGCTAATTTTATTAAAATTAAGCCTTTTTATTTTAATCGACTTTTTTCAGATAAGTAGGAAATTAACATACCGGATGATGGTAAAATAATGAGATAGGTTGGCCGCGGCTGATAGTGTAGCTATTTGTCTCTCATATTGAAGTAGCCCTATTCATTATGAATTATTATAAAACATCTATTTAGAAAAGAAATAGCAATCAAATAGCTTTAATAAAAACCGGTCTCTAAAAATAATATCACATAAAATCTTCAAATAAAATGTTACTAAAATATGGCTTACTTAAAATTAAAATCAATTAGGTTTTCAAAAATCATGATTTTTTCATATCAATGATTATATTTGTCAGTTAACAGTTAAACCATATTATTTTATCAATGAATAGAAGTGAAATATTCATTGCGAGTAAAAATGAAACATTTCTTATTGAATAATATTTTATAAAAAATGAATATTCAAAAATTATATCAATTAAAAATAAGTGAAACTTGAATGGAATATTATCATTTCATATCTATCATATTAATTTATTATGATCATTTTCTTTTAAATTATTTTTGTTTTTTGATGGTTGGGTTAGTTGCGGGAGAGTCACTAGCAGTAGTGCTAAGTGACTTGTAACCGTATAAATAGAAGTATTTGTGCATTCTATAAGGGAAATCATATGTTTTGTCATTTTTATACATCCATCCTAAGTCATTTTCTTCCATGTATGTTTTGATTGCTTTGGTGGCCAAAGGTAGGTTGTAGTGAGGGATTTTAGTGAAAAATAAGTGATGAGCCACATGACCATCAGTGATATGGTGATGCAATGTATCTAATCCATAACCAAAAGTTCGGTCAACAGTTTCAAATGCAGAATCAACAAATTTCCAGTTTGAGTCATCATAAACTAAAGTATCCGGATTATGGTGCTGAAGGTAAGTAACAGTAAACAACCACCAACCAAAAATTACATGTGGCATTCCATAATAATAAATAAATGAAGTAATATTGCAATCGAATAAAAAGAATGCACCGATTAAGTAGGCGATAACGATAGCATTGCTGAGAATGCATTTGCTTCTTTCGTTTACTGGTGTGTCTACCCATAGTCTATCTTGAGTAAACGGATACCAATGAGAGCCATCTGGAAAACCATATAAATATAAATACCAACCAAAATATGGAACAACTAGTCTGAGCAAGCCAGAATTCACTATCAAACGATTGAGACCAGCATCAGGCTTAGCCAGTTTTTCCGGTGTCAGCCAAGGATGAGAGTAGTCCATTTCCACATGGTTATGATACATATGATGGCGACGATGTGACAACTATAATACATAAATAACATTAATCCATTTAAATCAATACTAGAAGGTATATGAATAGGTTGATATGTCAAAGTTAGTGTACCTGCCAAGGATAAAATGGAACTAAAATTGAGCCATGCGTTACATGACCAATAATATCATTCAAAAGCTCAGAATCTGAAAAAGTAGTATGACCACAATCATGTCCAATAATAAAAATGCTCCACATAAAAAATCCTGCAAAATTCCAGTACATTAAAGAGAGAATAACTTTTGCCCATAATGGAGTAGCAATCCACACCTCAGATCGACATAAAGCTAACATACATAATGTTGAACCAAACCACATAAAATAATCAAAGAACATATAAAACAAAGACTTTATTATAGACTTTTTGAAAACTTCCTCTGGTAGAGCTTTTTTTATGTTGTTTAATTGTAATGCATTAATAGCCTTCTTTCCATCGACATTGTTGCTATCGACAACACAAGGACCCATGATTGAAGCTATAATATCAAATAAGCAAAAAATATTTGACCTCCTTATGAGATGAATGCAATTTGTATACAATACAATAATAGTGACAGATACAGTATTGCAGTATAAAAGAATGCATTGAATGTTTGATCATCGATGATTTTTGCTTTTGTGACGTGTATAATTTGGGGGCTTTTTTGCAAAATCATCACCCTTCAACAAAATACTGGTTGGTGAATTAAACTTGTTTATGATATTCAATATAATGTAGAATTAACAGTAATATTAAAATTTTGTAGTATAATACCATAACCTGAGTTTTAAAAATTATCTTTTCTTTACACTCTAGATCCATTTCATGAACAACTCAGAAAAACCCATCATATTATCATCATATCAAATATCATTCTTTTACCTGATTAATAAATAGCACGACATCACTGAAAATTGCCATCTTTGAAGGAGGTTTACTTAATCATGTATCGCTCATTCGTTGATTCCTTGGACAAGCCATTAACTTCAGGTGGTATCGCAAGTAGTGGATTCTTATTGTTTGCTGCATTGCGTAAGACTAGCTTCTATCGTACCATTCGTTCGTATGGATTTATTCCTATCTCAGTTGTTGGTGTAGCATACGCGAGTGCACGTATATTTCCTTCAAATAATAATAATATTACTCAAACAAATCTATTATCTTTTATACTATCATATGCTAAGGATTATATTGGTGGAAACACGTGAGTAATTTACCGTTATTTATTCTTTACCTCGATTACTTCTCACTAATTGCGGATTTTACAGCACTATTGGAAACATTGTTGGAGATATCCTCGGAGTAATGCTTGTGATAAAAGTTTTGGATACAATAGATTATACCACGTCTTTGAGACCATCCGAAGTCATGAAGGCAATTATTGATAGAGTATTTAATACTGTAAAAACTATTCCTTTCTTACCAGTCAAGGAAATGATGCAGAAGGAAAAATCAAAGATGGAAGGTGAATTAGAAAAAGATTTGAAAGCTGTCAGTCGTAAAATTGGTACCAATAATTATTCATTGCCAGTGAAAGGATCATCACCTGAAACGGTATTAAATTGAACATAATTGTTATTGCGTTTTATTCTTATGTTTTGATTGACTATGTAGGTTATTCAACTGATGCAACAAGCTTCTGGAAAAGATGATTCTATTTGGGAAAATGGGAAAGTATCTGGTGTCGTTTATCATGGTCAGCGTGACCACCAAGTAGCATTGAATAATGCATTTAATTTGTATTCTCTATCAAATCCTCTTCATCCAGATATTTGGCCCAGTGTTATGAAATATGATTCTGAAATTATTGCTATGACAGCTTCTTTGGTCAATGGAGGTTTAGATACTGTTTGTGGCTCTACTTCATCAGTAAGTTTCACCTTCAAAAATTTACTAGAATTATCATATTCTTATTCTTTTTGAATTATCTATTCGTTTATAATTCTTATTTCGATGTAATTAATGAAGGGTGGAACAGAAAGTATCATACTTGCTATCAAAACTCATCGTGAATATTATCGCGAGCATTATGGTATTACTAATCCAGAGATGATTTGTGCTGTATCAGCTCATGCTGCTGTGGATAAAGGATGTGAACTAATGAATATAAAACTTATAAAAGTTCCAGTGGATCCTGCCACGTACCGTATTGATTTGAATGCGTTAGTTAGAGCAATAGGCCCAAATACAATCTTAATGTATGCATCTGCCCCATCCTATCCGCAAGGAGCAATAGATCCTGTCGCTGAAATGGGGAAAATTGCAACTTATTATAACATTGGATTGCATGTTGACTGTTGTCTCGGTGGTTTCGTATTGCCATTTGCTAAAAAGCTTGGATATGACGTGCCAGGTATTTGTTAATTATCAATTTTTCTCATGATTATTTTGTCTTCATATTATTTATTTTATTTTATTTTACTAGCTTTTGACTTCTCCGTGCCTGGTGTAACGAGTATGTCATTAGATACTCATAAGTATGGCTATGCATTGAAAGGCACCTCTGTGGTATTATATCGCACACCTGAACTCAGACATGCACAATATTTCTGTTATTCACAATGGACTGGTGGTATGTATGTCACACCATCTATTGCTGGCAGTCGATCAGGTGGTCTAATAGCACAATGCTGGGCATCATTAGTCATACTTGGAGAAGAAGGTTACTTAAAACATACTCAACAAATATTTGAAACAGTTGCAAAAATCAGAAATGGAATACGAGATATGAAAGAATTAAAATTATTAGGCAATGCCGAAGCAATGATCATATGCTTTGCTAGTGATGACTCTACTCTAAACGTGTATGATGTAGCTGAGAAAATGGCCAAGAAAGGATGGAATTTAAATAGTTTACAAAATCCTGCTTGTGTTCATATTTGTTGTACAGTAAAACATTATAAAATGGATCAATTATTTTTGGATGATTTAAGAAATGTTATTAATGATATTAAAAGTGATCCAAACAGGAAAAGTGAAGGTAAAGCAGCTATTTATGGATTAGTATCTTCCTTGCCTCCAGGACCTGTCTCAGAATTATTAAAAGTATACACGGATGTTATTCAAAAAGTATAATTGTTATTATGATGATGATTATTATGATGGAATAAATACATTTAGGTGTATGGTATGCTTATAAATCATCCAATTTTATTTTTTGAAATAAAAATAATACTTCGAATTATTATGATTATGAGTAGTAAATATTTTAGTATTCTGTTATTTATATTAGTAACATTTATCGTATGGCTTGTGAACATGAATATATTCTATTCCATCTTCATTAAAAATATTTCAAAAATAACAATAATCATATTTTTGTTATTTCTTATCGTTGTACGATAAATGCAACATAAAACTAAACAAAAATGAATTAAAATCTTATTAATTAATTAATTACAATCATCAAATAAAATATCCTGCTACTAATTAAGAATATCAGTTATATACAAATTATATTTTACATAAAAATAAATATTTTGTACATCATTTTGACGTACTTATATAATATTTCAAAAGTTCACATAGCATGTCAGTGAAGGGGACCTCAAGTTATTCATACAAAACATCATATGAGAGTGACTTTTTATTACACATTTGAAAAATGAATATTTTATAAATTAAAAAAATACATAATAAATGTGTTAAATACAATTGGCTAACTTCGAAATAAATAATAAAGTTATCATATGATAATAATATTTTTTGTTTTATATATCAATGACTAAGAGGATAACGAATGACAGAAAAAAACTATATATATACAATTATATGACAAATGGAATAAAAGTTAATATTATTAATTGTATGTTTATTATATAAATGTAATATAATATAATTGATTTTTTATCATTATTATATATCACACTTATATTATATTCCATACACCATACACAGTTAAGTTATAGTATATTATGATAATTATTTGTATTAATATCACACAAGCTTTCAGTTATAACATTAGCCTGTTAGATAAGCAAAGTATTTGATGCATAAAAATCACTAATAATTGGATGGTTTACTAATACTAATGTAATACCATCCAAGTATTTCTGTCATCATCATAAATAATTTACATAAAATATAATAATAAGAATAATTAGATTTTATTATCAAATGTTATTTCTATTGGAAGAATTCTAATAATAAAACAATATTAGGTACTTCAAATAAAAATTCTTTCATAAAATTTTGTATTAACATTGCCTCATGAAATAAGTTTTTAGGTTGATTATAAAATATGTTTAACCAAGACCAGTCATGATTGCAAACAACACTTTTCCAAGCATTTCTTGTGTTAATGAACAGATTTTTGTTTGGAACATAATCAATCAAGGTTTTTGCTGTTGAATGAGATTCACAAGCATTAGCAAGTGATTGAAACTCTTTGAAATGTCTCCATGCGATGTATTGTATATTATTTATTTTCAAAACAAAATTATACAAAATGTCTTCATGAAAGGCACTAGTAGTAATTAGTTTCATTCCTTGGATTTCAAGTGATACTTCAATTTGAAGTGGTAATAATGTCTCACTTTTCTTTGTTATCATTGGAAAACTACGACAGTATATTTGTGGCATAAACGCATCAAAAGTGAATGAAGATATGTCATTGGAAATCACCCTCGAATCTGACATATTAGTCCCATGAAGTATACAACTCTTTTTGGCATTATTGAATGAGTATTTATTAGAACTACCACTGAAGGTTCCTTTGGAAGAAACTGATTTAAACGAACTGTCACCAATTGATAAAAAATCTTCTCCATGTAAGTGTACTGCAGATGCATTCGAGACCGTAGAGACAAGCGATAAAAACGATAAGTTTTTATTATTTTGACTATACTGTCCGTTTAAAACTGGTTGACAATCAACATCAAAAGAACTGTAGTGTCCATAACCATCACATTCTTCAAATGCTAAAAATTCATCGTCTAAAATGTTCAACGGTGACATTGTCAAAGAAGAAATTGATGTACCGCTTCTGCTCAACAAAAAATCAGTACTACTTTCAGTAATTATCGTTCCCTCGTTGCTGGTACGAAAACCATCTTCATTATCAGTGTCATATGAATCTGTAAAAACAGTTTTGGTCTTGCAAATTTGTTTATAGGTTGAATCAGTACTGTACATTTTTCAGATTTACCGTAAATACGTAAATACTGTGCAACGATGAAAATGAACGTATCTTAAACTTAATGAGTGAGATTAATACTCTTTCAGCTTTCAGCTACCGTCGCTTTGATGTGTTTGAATATTTTATTTGTTGTTTTTTTTTGCTTGCATTTGGATTTTTGTGTGATGATGACGTAAACAAAACTGTTGGTTTTTTAATATATAGAAACGTTGAGGTGTACGTGTTTTTTACTATCCAATTGTAAAACCAGCAGCCAACTCCAAATCATCACAGAAGAGGCAAAATTTAATAAGCGGTGATAAATAAACGAAACAGTTTTTAAAGAGTGAGATTTTTACGTCTTAAGAGTACGTCTTAAATCAACCGATGGCGATCCATTTTATTTTTTTATTTTTTATTTTTATTGATTGATTTATTAGAGGTCAAAAAAGGTCAATGGGTGGAAAACGCTACTGGGTACGGTATGGTTCAAGACTAAGTTATTGGGAAGGGTTCTCCACTTCTTAAATTAATTTAACGTAGGTTACTTGACGTATTTAACGTCAAATATACTAGAATATAATATACAAGTACAGTATATTGTGTAAATGAACCCACACTGCAAATCAAACAGTTGTCTCAGTCAGTAGTGGGTTTGTAATTAAAATTAAAATTGTCTAACGTCTAGCATTTCTATTGGGAAAATATAGAATGATTACAAATACATATTATAGTTTATTATAGCTAATTAAAATTATTTTATATTGTATATTATGTGGGATATAGTAATATATTATAATATATTCCTAGAATTTTGAGTTAGTAATAGTAGTATACAGTATATTTATATTAGTTTGATATAAATATACTTTATATTGATGAAAATAAATAATGGAATATTTATAGAGCTATTTACATTTGAGTTGTATCATTTGAGTTATGCTTATTTTCCCCTCGAATAGAAAGGATATATAGATTGGTAGACTATAGCTATACTGGTATTTAAGGATTACATATTAAGGGTTCATTATGAATATAACTTCTATTATTATATCTTACTGTGTTAGGGGGAATATAATAATATTGTTTTTAAGGATGCAAATTATTTCAAAAGAACGGGAGACTTAGAATAAAGAGAACTACAGTACTTTCAGTATAATTTTTAATTATTGATATAATAAAAATAAAACAATAAAAAGGAGTTAATTAAAACTGAAATTATGAATGCCATTAATAAATATATTCTATATCAAGAGATTAAAAAGGTAACTCTGACCCTGTTAAATCATTTAACAATCATTAGCCTAATGATGTACATGTATGTGACTGATACTTCGATGATAAATATAAAATTGAATTGAAAGGATCAGTGAATTAGTGATCATGCTCAAACATTCAGTCAATGATAAAATGAAACAATTTAATAATTGGAGAAAACGACTATGGAAACAACTAATATAAAATCCATTTTTATTGGAAGAACTCAGTTAGGAGTTGCAAATCTAAGCTTTCGAAAAAAAATTCCCTCATAAATTTTTCAATAAGCATGGCTTCAGTGATCAAATAGCTTTTAGAAATATTTCTTCCGAACCATGGCCGGTTCGCCACCACTCTATTCCAAGCCGCATACGATTTCTTGAATATAGTGGAGCTGAAACTTGATAATGAATTCGATAAACTGCGAAATTCTTCATATTGTCTCCATGCAATGAATTCTGATAGACCCACTTTTAATGTGAATTGGTATTCCACATGTTCATTACAACCACTACAGGTACTACTAACTATTCTCAAACCTGTCAATGCAATAGACGCATCCACATTAACATTTATACCGCCATCATTAACTATTGCATTGAATGATTTGCAGGTGACTTCATTCGATATATTACTTACTCCACAAAAATGCAAAGGTTGTCCTGTTTTATCCATTACATCACCACTATTATATTTTGAAAATGAAACAACTGCTTTTTTGTCCAGTAGATTCGCTAGATATTCATTTGCTGATACAATGTTTAACAACCTCTCTTCATCTTTAATAATAGAATTGGGCTTTTGGTTCCGAGGTGTAGAAACGCGGCTGTTTAGTTCACTCTTAGGTGTGGATGGCAATGGTGCATCACAACCACCAAAAAAACCATACTCGTCAATGCTATCAGAATCATCATACGATCCACAAATTGACTCACTGTATTCAGTAAAAGAATTCATCGAGGATATAATACTATTGTTAGCATAAGAAAATGTTAAACTTTTACGTAGTAACTTGAATTCGTTTGGGTTATCGATCTTCATCAATTGTTCACAACTGGGAGGGAAAGATAAGTCACTTCTCAGCTGTGCAAAATCATTGTGTAATGATTCATGTATTTCGTCACAGCTTCTTGGAGAGTCTGGAGGGACTTGAGCTGTATCATAAGAATAAAGGTAATTGTCATCATCACAATATTGATCATAACTACCGCATTTCTCGCGACCTGTCATAGCAGGAGAATTTATAGGGGAAGAATAAGATTGATTGTGTAAGAGACTGAGGAAAATACGGAAGTGAATAACAATAACTCTCTAAAATAATCCTTTATTATTTATTATATACTAAAATATTTAACATCTTTTTACCGGTTTGGTTCAACGGTAAAAAAATCGACTGAGTCAGTGCAAAATTCTTATTGAAGTTAGGTAATGGATATACTTATAACAATTCGATCAAGCAGGCAATCAGAAATTGATTTTAATTCATTGGGAATGATAGAATTTAAATTATTTTGAAAACTAAATATTGACGTTAGTGGATGACTCATCAAGAAATATCCGGCCAATATTACGAAATTTGGAAAAGATGGCAGGTTTTAAATTTAAATTCTTATTACTCAATGCATTGCATCGGTGATATTCAAAAAACCTAAGTAATCTTTAAATTGAGTGATTCCAGGATTGAGGAAGTAATAAATTTAAGAATGTTCGTCAACAGTAAAGGAACACAGATAACATACAGAAATAATCACAACAATCAACTTGAAGAAGGAATACCAGTTTATGGTGATATATCAGAAGACTTTTTACTGGAGTATACGTATGAGCCAATGCAAACCTCAACTGATTCCTGTAATAACAGAAATGATGATTGCAGCAATTGCTCAAGCTCAATAGATAATAACTCATTCATTTCATTATCTTCATCAAGCAACTCATCTTGTGAAGAAGAAAATGGCGGTGGTTATGGTTTCTATGACTCAATTTCTGTTTCTGAAGATGAATCAGAGTCATCTAATTCCTATCATTATGATATTAACCAATCAAAATCAATGCTATTTCCATCAAATCCATCCATACAATCATCACCCCAAGTAGAAAATAACATTCATGTAATATGTGAAATAACTTGCGTAGTAACTCAAACAGTTTGTCGATCTTTCTTCTTGTCTGAATTACCACCATCTGATAATCATAATAATTATGATGAGAATATGAATAGTTCATCCATTACTTGTGATACAAGCTTATCTTTAACTCATTGTAGAATGATTCAAGATAATAATTCATATGGAAAACTTATATTTGAACATAAATTTGTTTTAAAAATCGGAAATGAGTGGATTAGTGGATGGAAAAGATATGAAGATTTTGAAAAATTTGCATTCGCTTGTCAATTTTATGATAATAATCATCATAAAAACAAATCATTTCAATTAAAAAAGTCAATTAAAGCATGGAATAATAATAAAAATAGCAGACCAACTCAATCCTGGTTTACTAAATTGCTTGCTTCATCATCATCATTAGTTAATATTGAGAATCTTGAATTGGAAGGATTATCTTTACAAAACTTTTTAAACGAATTCTTTTTCGAAGTTCCTAACTTAGAAATCATAATTGAATTCCTCAAATAATATATAGTCTTCTCAATATTCTGTATATTATAATAATAATAATAATAACAATAATAATAATAATTATAATAATAATAATAATTATAATAATTATAATAATAATTATAATTATAATTATAATAATAATTATAATAATAATTATAATAATAATAATAATAA
>VKHH01007104.1:0-12681 GCA_015144975.1 Epipyxis sp. PR26KG | reverse complement strand
ATTGTTTGCCATTTCACCTCCATTGTATCACCTCCTTTCGCACTTTTTAGATGCCCTTGAATATTTTCAACCTCACGTGCTCACGTGCATGCGAAATAAACACCTTTCTTTTGTACAATTGGTAAAGAGTTGGATACTTTATCTAATGGTACTGCTTCCATTTCAATTTATGTTATTATCTAGCTGAAAGTAGTATGATTTCTTATTTACCAGTTTGAAAATTCAAAAGCAAAACTATTTCAAAATAAATTCTAAATAAATTATAAAAAAACATGACGTGATGCATTTCCCGCGCAAAATTTTTTTTTAAAAAAAAAGCTAAAGTAAAAAAACTTTTCCCATACACACTATTATAAATAAAATATTTACTTTTATGTTATAAGTTCAAAAATTAAAAGCAAGGTTCACGATAAGTTAACGGTTTTTTAAAGGTAATACGGTAAAGTTTTCATTTAAGGAAAATTACAAAACAATAAATTAAAACGCCGAGAAAAGGAGAATCATTTTTAATTGTAAAGCTTTCTTTTAAGGAAAATTACAAAACACATTCCCTCAAAACAATAAAAATATAACTACTTTAATAAGAAAGTACGCATAAAAGGTACTATTTATCACAAGATCGCTTTACTATTGATGTTTCGAATGTATGTTACAAATTGAAGTTGGAAGTAGAAGAATATTTCCATTTATACATTCAACAGCAGTGTGAAAAACAGCGGAATCAATAACTATTGATGAACGAATGAAACAATAGCAGTTACGCTTTTTGATCAACGAAAATTTATTAATTATTATTTGTATTATTTATACTTTATACTGTAACAAAAAGATATTATAATAAAACCCCAAAGCTATTGTTTTATACCGCAATCAAAGTACAAACTCAACTAAAGTAGCCAAGTTTACAGTAATACCACTCTACATTAAGATTTTAATACTTGCCATATACCATATATACATATATATATATAATATTTCAATATTTGACTATCACGAGTAACTACGTAACTACAGTAGTAATTTATTAATATTTTTAAGTTAGAATATGATCTATAATACTTTACTTCCATGGATATCAATGGTATTGACTTTATTAGTTATGATATTGAAGATAAAAGCTATCGATGATATATCTGTCCCACTCCATATCGGTGAATCGGAAATGATGCTTACATTTCCATGCTCTTTAATTAGTGCTAAGGAAATCACTGTTAAGTTTTGTAATGATAATTATGCTGACTCTGATTTAAATATCGAGGATTGTGTTGATACAATATACAAGTATTTAGTTGATGCGATGAGAAACAGAAAATGTTTACAAGGTAATTATTATTTCTCTAGCTTTTAATGATTTTAATATTGCATACTATATATTTAATATATCTATACTGTTTATGGAAATAATTAACGTAATTCTACCTTATTCGACAAAGTGAGATTTTAATATTGGTGCATTTTTTAATACTTACTACCCTTAGTGATAGTATATTTTTATACAAAATTGTATAATGGATGTTATTTATTTTGCATTAAATATAACAGAAGATAATTTTTCATAAATGTTCTGTAATAACTATGATGTATATCTACTTATTTAGATGACTTAGCAAGTGAATATTCCAAACAATATGAACCAAAAAATAAAAAAATAAAAAAATCATCTAAAAATAACAATAATAATAATAATAATAATAGCAATAATAATAATAATAATAGAATTGATAAAATTGATAAAAAGATTGAAAATCCTTCCTTAACAGTCACTTTAGATATTGGTGGTACAAGTCATGACATTCGATTTCTACCTGAGGAAAAGTCCACAAGGTCAGTTGCAAAATCATTTTGTTTAGAAAATTTAGAAAAATTTAATTTAAATAAGTTAAATTATTATAATTATTGTGTCAAACCAATCAAAAGTAATTTGGATGTAGCAGTGAAAAAACATAATAAAGATAAAAATCTTAATAATATTTGAGTGAGAATGAGTTAAATATTATTATTATTATTATTTTTATTATTATTATTTTTATTATTATTATTATTAATATTATTATTATTATTATTATTATTGTTATTATTATTATTATTATTATTATTAATATTATTATTATTATTATTATGTCAAAAGAAGATGTATTAATCAAATAAATCTTAGAAAGTGGACCAATCTGAGAATTGGATTATGAACATAATAAAAAAGGAATAAAGCTATAGACGATTAAGTGTTACTTATCGCTTTAAAATCATAATATTCTATTAATTGTTACAATTGCTAATTGATTTGATTTTAAGTCAAATGCATTTAAAAAACTTGAGAAAAAAGTTTTAATACTTCATTTAATGTTAATCAAAATGATTGATTTGATATTATTTCTATTTTCCTTTCTTCATGACTAAACTTAATTATAGTCAGTCAGTGTTTGACATTGAATTATACAACAAAAACTTATACAAATGTGAAGAAATATTTTAGGTGGAAAACAACCAAAAGCAATAATTAAACTCCTTCAATGCGATCTTCCACTTCTTGATAGAGTTCTTGTAACAATTCCAAATTCTCATCTGAAGTATCCCAATAACCACGTCCATTCGCCTCTAAGAATGTTGTTACCATGTCTCTGAATGCATTTGGATTCGTGTCTAACATTCTCTTTCTCATAGCTTCATCTTTGATAAACACATCATTTGCATCTTCGTAAATGAAATTATCAACTTCACCGGATGTAGCAGACCAACCCATGGTATTCTTCAATCTCTTTGTGATTTCTCTGGCACCTTCGTAACCTGAATTTAACATGCCTTCATAAAATTTAGGATTTAATAATTTTGTGCGTGCATCTAATCGAACAGTTTCAGCTAATGATCGAACTTGAGCATTTGCAGTTGTAGTATCAGCAATGAATGATCTTGGTTTCTTCTTATCATCACGTAGAGTACTCACAACTTTAGTTGGATCAGAATCGAAATAATGACTGACATCGGTCAAGGAAATTTCGGAAGAATCTAAATTCTGGAAAGTTAAATCAACAGTTTTCAATGATGCTTTGAATAAGTCAGTTTGTAAATCCATTTGACCAGGTTTATCTGCATTGAAAGCATATCCTTTACGATTAATAAATTGATCTTGAAGTTGTTTTTCATTTTCCCATCCACCATTTTCAAGAGTTAATCCAACGTTAGCTGAGTATGATCCTGCTGCATTTGAGAAAACTCGAGTGGCTGCATCGCGAAGAGAAATGCTGAATTCTTTTGCTTGTGCTATTGCGTGCTTACGAACGAAATTTTGCTCTGATGGTTCATCAGCTTCAGCGGCCATCTTCACAGCACGATCCAATAAGTTCATTTGATTGATGAAAAGATCACGGAATACCCCAGAACATGTTACAACAACATCAACACGAGGACGTCCAAGCTCTTCTAATGGAATTAATTCTAACTTATTAACACGACCCAGTGAATCAGAAACAGGCTTCACACCAACAAGCATAAGGACTTGTGCAAGAGATTCTCCGTATGTTTTGATGTTATCAGTTCCCCAAAGGGTGAACGCAATCGATTCAGGGTATGCACCAGAATCGATTTTCATACGTTCAAGCAATCTATCAACAACAGTTCTTGCAACATCAACCGCAGCAGTAGTAGGAATTGATTGAGGATCTAGTCCGTGCATGTTCTTTCCGGTTGGTAAAACGTCAGGATTTCTAATTGGATCTCCACCAGGTCCTGGAAGAATGAACTTTCCATCCAATGCTTCTAAGAAACTTTCCACTTCATTGTCTGCAACTATTTGTTTTAAGCAGAATTCCAAATAGTCAAATAAAGGAGTTAACTCGTCATCGGCAATGTTGAATCCTGCTTCACTCAAAGCTTTCTTCTGTACAGATCCACCAGTGAAAGCATTCATGAAATTCATTCCAGATTTCAATAATGGAGAAACCTCAGATACTCTACCTTCGCTGTCTGTTGATCGACCAACCATTGCACGCACTGCACTACGAGTAGCTTCAGTAATTTTTTGAAGAAGAGAGACATCATCGAGTTTGCCTGCATTTGATTGACGATAAATATCTTCAATATCGCGACCAATTGAAGCAGCGATAATTCGAGGAAGTGATTTAATATTGTCTTCTGGGCGATCAATACCAGCGATATTTACTAATGTTGCAATTGCTTCTTCAGCGGATGGAGGAACACCAATGGTGTGTAATCCACAAGGTAGTAATCTGGACTCAATTTCCATTAATCTTCTGTACACTTTACCAACCACATCATCTCTACTTTCGGTTGATAAATTCTTAGCATCATCAGTTTCAGAAGGAAGATCGTTAATATCTTTATCAAGGTTACATGTGCGTGCAGCAGATACAATCGAGTTGACAATTGCCGCACCTCTTTGTTCATTGTCTCTTAACTTCTGGTATGAAGAAACTAATTCACCTAAATCTTTCAGGCCTTTGTATAAACCAGCATTCTCCGCTGGAGGAGTTAAATAAGAAATTGTTGAAGCATATGATCTTCTCTTTGCAATAGTAGCTTCTGATGGATTGTTTGCGGCATAGTAGTATAAATTAGGAACTTGGTAGATGAGACGGTCAGGATAACATGTGCCAGACATTCCAACTTGCTTTCCAGGCATGAATTCTAATGAACCGTGAGTACCGAAGTGAAGAACTGCATCCGAATCGTGTACTTTATGAATATAAGTATAGTAGGCAGCAAATCCGTGATGAGGTGAAGCTGATTTGGAAAATAATAATCTCATTGGATCACCTTCGTAACCGAATGATGGTTGAACACCAATAAAAATATTACCCATATTTTTCCCATAAATAAGTAAATCTTTTCCATCAGAATTCAAGTGACCAGGAGCTGGTCCCCAGTTTTCTTCCAAATCTTTAGCAAAAGGACAAAGTTTTTCATACTCTGAGACAGTCATTTTGTAAGCTACGTTTAATTCAGGTGAGTTAATTTGAGCATTGACATCGTGTAATATCGATTCCATTAGCTCTTTTGGACCAGCAGGTAATTCACCAACATTATAACCAGCAGTTTTCATTTCTTTCATTACTGCGAATATTGAAGAAAACACATCCAAGTAAGCAGCAGTGCCAACATTGCCCTTGTCTGGAGGGAAACTGAAAACTGTAATTGTGATCTTTTTATCAGCATTTTTCTTCTTACTGAGCTGAGCCCATTTCAATGCTCGATTCGCTAACAGCTCCACTCGATCAGACAATGGCACAGATCTTCCAGTGGCCCCTTCACGTCCTGCGTAAATAATCGGTTCAATTGCCCCATCAATTTCCGGTAAAGATACTTGAAGGGCAACTTGGATAGGATGCAAGCCAAGCTCGCTATTTTGCCATTCTTCAAAAGATTGAAATACAAGCGGCACGGCACAAATATATGGAACATTAACATTTTTTAAAGTCTCAACTGCTTTTGGATGATCTTGAGATGCTGGACCACCTACTAAAGCAAAACCGGTTAAATTAATAATGGAATCCACCACAACTTTCTTGTTTGAATTGTAAAAATACTCGTCAACAGGACCAGAGAAATCAAGACCACCAGAATAAATGCAAACGACTTTGGCTCCACGGGCTTCTAATTCAGATATTAATGCGACATAGTGAGAATCATCTTTAGTGTTGATATGGGATTTTTGCAAAATTAATCCAACTGTTACAGCAGTCTTCACATTAATTCCAGCTGATGGACAATGCTCTTCTTCATACCATTTTGTATAAGATTCGTGAGACTCAAAAACAGAAGGTGCCAGAGGGTGCCAAATACCTTTATCAGCAATGACAACTGGTTCAGAAATAGCGTTGTCAGACACTTGCGCACCGACAACAAATTCTTTAGCAAGCATCAAAAGCATACTTTCAAGATTTTCAGGTGAACCACCCAACCAGTATTGGAATGACATCATGAAAGATCTGGCATCTTTCGCTTTATCAGTGGGTAGGTATTTCAAAACTTTTGGTAAAGTTCTTAATAATTTCAACATTCCTTCTTCGAAAGAAGATCCATTTTCCTTCTTCTTCTTTTTCATGAATTCGCCAATGACAGACTTGGACTGACCTAAATTTGCCATAGTAAATGAACCAACTTTATTAAGTCTCATGACTTCGGGCATTGAAGGGAAGATCAAGACAGCGTCAAGACGATCTCGTTGTGGTCCTAAAACTTCCACCACCTATGATGTAAAATAAAAATAATTTGTTTTTAATTGAGTCAAAAATTGGGGTTATTATGAGAATAAATTAAACCTTATCAGCCAGTTCTTGCACGAATATTAGCGATCCTATGAATATATTTGCATCAGCTACATCTGCTCGAAATTGTTCAAACACTTGAGGGTTTCGCAGCTCCTCGAGTAGATACCCAACAGCCTCAACTGCGACACCTTCTTTACCAGAGTTAATTGAGTTACATGCTTTTGTCAAAGCGGATTGATATTGCGATTCAAGAACAACATAAACAATCTTGAATTTAGTTTTGTTTTCCATATTTGCTGGGACTACACGTTTAGTTTCAGGCGAGGAATTAGTAAACATGCCACCAGAGAAGGTATCAATTTTAGGTGGAGCTTCTGTTACCGCCATACGCAGTAACGGAGAGCTTTTAAGATGAAAATTTAACTTAGTTGAAGCATGACTAAACTGTAGTTTATGTTGCTGTAGGCCAAGGGGAGAAAAAGAATCTATGTTTTCAATAAATAGCTGAGAAATCAATAGCAAGACGATTGCTTGAAACATTGTATTTACAGTAGCTTTCAACAATACTTTTCAGCTGTAAACAATAATGAGAAACAAAAATACTACGAAGCCTGAGTTTTAATTTATTTAGCTTCGAATGTGCCGATTTCGATGTGTGTGTGTGGCAAAGATCAAAAAACACCTTGAAGTTCCGGAGATCATCCGGTGCCGGGAAAACTTGATGAGTCATACTCCAAAACTTCGGTCATTTTGAACGCTAATTTGCAAAATGAAAGTTACAATTAGATATTTTCAATTGACAAATTTCTGATTATTCCGAGAATTCTATATAAAATTATTGTTATATTTCAAGATTTAATAAATGGACGGTGTGTTGAATTAAGGAATACCGGTACTGATACCAGCGCAGGGATAGTAGTAGCTGATAAGTTACTCACAAATAAATTACTATTGTTGATTTTAGCTATCGCTTATCTTACTACTTTAACAATAACTCAAATATCGAAATGGAAAAAGAAAATACCACTGAAGCAAATAGCAAAAAAAATGAGCAAATTCAATTTCTTGATTCTATTTTGGTAAAAATTGGAGATGGAGACAAACCTTGGTACTTGACATCTGCGGATTTGTACATATCCTTGAAAGCTATTTTGTCCAATATTCCCAAAGCTAGTGATATTTTAGAAAGAACTTTGATCGCAGTTTATTATTTTACTTCTTTCATAAACCAGAACACCCACTACAATGTTGTACTTGAGGTAGATAAAGCACATGAATTGATCGATCAGTTAGATTCTATTCTATCTAACCTTCTCGCAACTGCAGATGATGAGGTCGACGATTTGCGTAACAGATTTAGTTCTTCCATTCGAATGTTAATATCTGCACTGATTTCTCATAAAGAGTGGGTGCAGTCTTTACTCATCTACAATACAAGGGCGGCTCAAACAAATTCGATGATTTTATTTTCCCGTACAATTACTCGTGCAGAACAGATTCGAGTGGTTTTAAAAGAAGTGCTTCTAGTTGTTCAAACAAAATATCCACAAACTTGTGAAGTCATTTCAACACTTGCGATCTCAGCAACAGAAGGTGTTCAAACACAATCTTCAAATGTTGTGAAATTTGTAGAGAATAAAGTTTATGATTCGAAAAAAATCTTTTCCTCTGCAGAAGAAAATTTACTGGAAAATGTGAAATATTGGCTCAATGTTGCCCAACCATACGTTCGATCAATTGTTACAAAGACTCAACCGCTCGTTAACCACGCATTAGAGTTCAGTGATCCTTACATCAACAAAGCAAAACCATTTGTTGATCCTGTTATTTCTCAGACGTTGCAACTTCAAGAAAACAAAACTGTTGGTTCATACTTAACAATGGTTATTGATAATGCTAAATACGTTATTTCAGAGGCATCAACTTACGCAATTGGTGGCGAAGAGTTATAATTTTTCGGTTTATATTCTTTTGAATGAATTTGTGCATGAAATGTTTTGTTGAATGAATTTCATAGGAGTTTTGATATGCTTTAATCTTAATATAAGTACTTGATTAGTCCCCTGAGATCTGAACTGAAAAAAGTTAGCATTTAGAAATAAGAAAGCGTTAATGATTAGAAACGTTTATTTACAATATTATATTTTGTGGTTTTGTCTGATATAATAAAAAATCAAATATATCCGTTTGAATAACACTTAAGAGAAATGTGATATTCATTTTGATATACATGAAAACATAAAATCACTCAAAACGATGAAATCCTTCAAAATAAATTCAACAAAGGATTACTTTTCAGATAAAATTCATTAGGTTTAGTAGGCGACTGTGTTTATTCTTGTAATTCCATTTCGTCTGCAAGGAATCACATTTTCATAACCAGCAACAAATGGTCTATCTGTTGGTTGATTTTCTGGCCAAGCATAATCTGGCTTAGCACATTCAAAATAATTCATCAGATGGCCTTTCGAAGTAACAGTTTTCGAAGGATCACACGTGTATGCAGGATTTGGTTCGTCTCCTCTTCGATAACCAGTTGCCGTATATAGTTCCGAAGGACAAGCAACTGGACATATTTTAGTGATCAAGGGTCTAGTGTTAGTAAAATAGTCGTGTCTTAATCCTTTTGCAAAAGAAAACTTACACATGTCCTGAAGATTTTCTTGATTACCCGCACCTGTTCCACATATAGGTGATTTAGGCAACGCCAGACAACTCGTTGCGTTCCACGCACCAAGATATTGCCATTGACCTGCATTTCCAGTGTACATTGGATATTGTGTGAAATCACTTGTGCAAGCAATTTCTCCTCCAAAACCACCATCACCCGTTTGTATCATAAAATCAGAAGGACCGGTTTCGCCACCAACTTGAACCACTTGTGCTATAACATCTTTATCTGTTCCGGATATACTCATTCTATAACATAGTCCAGCCGAACTAGAATCATAACCATGTGCTCCAACTCCGAAATAAACATCTTGAGTAGTTCTTGATTTGAATGTTTTTTGCCTTGATATCATAGCTTGGCTGCCCATTGTCCAATCAATACAGCTATACGCAGCACAATCTCCACAATCGCTCGATCTGTAATTATTTCCTCCATTTGGGCATTCTTGCCATGAATCTAGATAATCCGTTGACTCGCAACACATATTTCCTTCTGTAGGATGCAAAGATGGTCTAAAGCTAGGACCAGAAGGACGCGAAGTGGTTGGTAAAGCCGTTGGCTTATTTGTTGTTGGCAAAACTGTAGGAGAGTACGTTGTTGGAAACTGAGATGGCTCGAAGGACGGTTGTGATGGCATAGTAGTTGGTTCGGCACTTGGATCTGATGGATGAGCAGTTGGTATTGCAGTAGGTCGAGTTACAATTGTTCCAGTTCCATGACTGCTAGGGTTGGATGCCCTTCCACTTTCTGCCACACCGATAGAAATTGCTAAAATAGCAATTACAGCTAATGCTATTATAATGTTTCTTGTACTGAAACATCTACAGAATAATAAACCGACATTGTTAGATGAATGAAATAGTTTTGACATTATTATGGTAATTGTACTGCATTACTGTACTGTAGCTCTTACGTCTTTAAGTTTGAGGATGTCAGCTCCTCATCTTCTACTTCATCATCGGAATACTGGGAGTAACCAAATGCTGCAGATTCTTCTTCAAATTGAGGCATCCTTCTTCCAGTCATTTGCATTTTTAATTGACTTTTTGATGTGAGAGGTAACCAATTCTGTTAAATTGCGCAATTGGTTTGCGAGGATTATTTAACCGCAAAAAACAAAAATTAAATCAAAGAAGTAAGATTCAGTTCTATCACAATTTCATAATAATGTCTCGTTTTTACAAACACGTAAAAAAAGCCGTTGAAAAATCCAAGATTATTATACTTCATAATATGCTCTAAACTTCATTAAAATTCCTAAGATTTTCTGTATAGATGTTGCTCTTTTGGTGTTAACTTTATTATGAAGTTTCATCCAAAACATCTTACTGTAAAACGTTAAAACACACTCATATCGCAATACCCAGTTCTACATTTAAATATCGAGAAGAGCTGTTAGAACTAATATCATTTAAAGCAAAGATAGTGTTGCAAGGAGTAAAGACTCTGAACTTCCGTACTCTCTGTACAAATCAAAACTAAAAAACGATTTTTCGTTTAATCATGTAATAAGTATATAGGGTAGATTAAGTGCCACAAATCATATATTCAACAAGTTATACCACTCACTATAACTTCTATTTTTTATTTCAAACTAACTGAATTAATAATTGTAGTTAATTTAACCAAATATTAACAATAAGTGCAGAGATAGATCGAATTAATTATGAATGGCAAATGTATGCGCGTTTTATGATTTTATTCAACTCACTATAATATATTCGTCTATTTTCAAAATCGTGTCGTTATCAAATGTTTCAATCCACCCGAAACTAAAATAGTTAGGTATAAATATTGAAAAGCGTTATTTCATCATGTATTTCGATATACTAAATATTTCCAAACAAAAAGCTTCGCTGTGCTTCATGACAGAGGAAGGGTGATACAGACATGCATATTATAGGAATAAACTCAACAACACGATAAATCAGACTTATAATTATTACTTTATAACAGAGACCGGCTTGTGGTTAGGCTTTTTATCGATAAGCAACTGCATTGATTCTAGTTACACCGTCGCGATGACATGGAACTACAACATCATATCCTTTGGCAAATGTAATAGAAGTATCAACTGGAGCGTTTTCAGGGAATGCGTAAGTTGGTTTAGCACAGTCTTGATAAGTCCCAAAATGATGACCATAGTTCTGCATTATGTTTGTTGTACAAGTGTATGAACTTGACTCATGCTGTCGTTTATATCCAGTTGCTGTGTATAACTCATACGGACATTGGACAGCGCACATTTTAGTAATAGTTGGTCCTAGGGAACTTGTGCTAGAAGTTATTCTAAGTTTCTTCTCAAACGACCATGTACACATGTCACGAAGACTTGACGTTGAAGCGTCGTTATTACATATAGGAGTACTAGATAGTGAATTACAGTCAGATGCAGTTGTTGCTCCAAGATAATTCCAAGTTCCTGTATATTGTGGATAATTAGTTTGAGTTGCAGTACAAGCTGATACACCATCAAATCCACCATAACCAACAAGAGCTTGAAATGTTGCAGGTCCGTTTCCTTCATTTCCACCTTTTCGAATGACTTGCGCAATGATATCTTTTTCCACACCTAGTACAGTTATTCTATAGCATAAACCAGCATTTGCTTCATCAAACCCATATGCACCAACTGCGAAATGAACGTTTTGTCCAGAAGACTGTAAAAAGTTAGCTTCTCGTTCTTTCATTTCATTACTTCCCATCGTCCAATCGAGGCAACCATATGATAAACAGTCCTGACAAGTGTATGGATCAAAAATATTTGATGCGTCTAAGCATTCCTTCCAAGGATAATAAGAATAAGATATTGTTTCACAACACATATCTCCTTGAGAAGGATGGAAAGACGGTTTTGAAGAAGGAGCTGGTGTAGGATAACCACTAGATGGTTGAACTGTTGGTGTGGTTGGTGCATCAGTTGTTGGAAACATTGTAGGAGATGCTGTTGATGGCTCAGGCGTTGGATCAAGAGATGGTTTAGGGGTTGGGGTTGGTTTTGAAGTTGGAATTTCCGTCGGAAATGCGGAGGGATCAGATGGCATAGTTGTCGGAGGAAAAGATGGGTCAGATGGCATAACTGTAGGTGGTGCTGTAGTTGTTGGTGTTTCTGTGGGGTAATAAGATGGTGTTGATGTAAATCCAGTGGCATGGGCACCTTGTTGTGATTTAGACTTGCCATTTTGTGAAGCTACTCCAACTGATATGGCTAGTATCAAAATGACTGCTACAAAAATCAAGATATTTCGAACAGAACAGCATCTACAGAATAAAATGTGATTAAATGATAAACTACAGTATAAATAAAAGCAATCTTAATCAATTAACGCTGACCCTTTCATTCTTTGTGTCCAAGGTTCTTGGTATTCTTCATCATCTTCGTATTGGTAATATTCACTTTCGCGTTGAGAAGTAGAGTTTCCTAAGTATCCTAATTCAACGTTCATTATATATTAAATACAATATATTATACTTATATACAAAATTATGAAGTTTGTATAGTGATATTGCAACAATATGATGATTAATCATATATCCGTTAAATTTTGGCGAGAAACGTTGCAATCTTGTAAATATTTTTTGGAAAAATTCAAAAGACATTAATACAAATTTATAATAAGCTTATAATATTGATACACAAATTATTATACACTTTTTATTAAAACGCGAGCAATGCATTTTCTTCCATTCATCAATGTTTTTAGATTTTTAGCTTTTTCCTCTTGTCTAGTTGCACCTTTTTGATTTGCTCCGTTAATTTTTATTAATTCATTCATTCATTTTTAT
>VKHH01007103.1:0-12692 GCA_015144975.1 Epipyxis sp. PR26KG | reverse complement strand
TATTTGTGTTGTAATTATACCTTTAGTTAATCTCGAATTGGATAAGTTGCTAAATAGACAAAAGTTGACACTTTTCTTGGTAGCTGAAGAGTTTTGTTATTTACTAACTTTTAATAAATCCAAGAGAAAATGAATGGAAAACGAAACGCATTATTATTATTACCAAGTGTTCGCATTATTTGGTCAATCAAATTATCAACATATATTACATATCTATATATTATATTACAGCGTACCGGTATTAAATATAACTTTTAATCGCCATATTCACTATCTAACAATTTTGGATTCGTGGAACAAAATCTTTCATTTAAAATACTCCAAAATATTGTGTTTTCTTTGAACAGAATAACAGAATAAATAAAATGAGTGACTCTTCAAACTCAACAACGCTTGTTTCGCAATTAACTTGTCCTTCATACTCAACATCAAACTCAGAATCAGCCAATCATCCAATATTAACATGTTGTTTTACAGTATGCTCTAAATCTTTACTAACTATTTCAAGCTGCGGATGTTCAGGTAGCATATTTGTAGTGAGTTAAAATTTTGATTTTATATTTATTATTCATTGTTTACTAAAAGGCGACACTTACGCAAAGTTGATTAAAGGAGATACTGAACTAGTAGGAATAGCTGATGATAGTCTTGTATGTGATAATACCAGTTGTTCCTATCTTCAATATGAAGTAACAAATGATGCTTGTGAATTTTATTGCATATCTCAAAGCTGTTTTGGATCAACTCCTTGCTCTGGGACATTTGTTATATCTAGTGATTCTAATGCATTAAAGCCTTATATTCGGAGTTTTGATTATCATACATCATATATTATCCCATTTTATGGGATGCTATTTACCGCTGGTCTCATATTCCTTATATTATTAATTTCAATAAGAGTAAACTTACGTAAAAACTGAAGAAATCATCGTAAAATATAATTATTATAAGAAATTAGTATACAACTATGATGCTTCATTAGTAGCAACACGTGATACCCAATGGGAAGTATTTACTATCATTAACAGGATCGCCTTACTAGGTATGATGTTATCATTATGATTATTATGATTATTATATAAATTAGATACAGATAATTTCTCTCCTAGTAATAATTTGATTTTGTGTATTTTTATTAACACTTCTATTTATGTGCTCCATAGGAGAAAATAATTTCAAATTTCCACTAGAGGTGCTCATGACTTTCCTTGCGGATCATCCATCAATCTATATTTTATTTACTTAGTTTTAACTATAATAAAGGATGTTACATCAGTAGCACTAATGTTATTTGCAAGTGTAATAATTAGCAGCATATTTAAGATGAATATTAATAATATTTTGTATGATGAATGTTGCAAGACTTGGGATGATAATGAATAATATAGGGCAAATAAGAAGAGCAAATAAAAGAAAGGATCCTTATTATGATAATATTGATTCTGAAATCATTCGATGATTATGTTTAATTATACGCATGTTAGTAATTAATCAAATCACTACATTATTATTATGATAAAAAAACAAGTGAAGAATATGAGTATTTTAATGAATATATTATTTTTTATTTATTTTAAAAGAGAAACTGAAAATTAAATAAAATTATGATTTTTTAAATCATTTTTTTGTGTGAAAAAAGTCCATAACTTATCATATAATAATAAGTATAAGAGTGATGCTAAATAATAATTTCACTGTTCATCTGTTTGACTATGTATAATAAGGTGTTCGAACTGCACTATCTCTATACAAACCAAACTAATCTTTTGTAGAAATAATTATTTATTTTGGTTGATCTCTTCAGATGATGAAAATGTCTCTTTAAGATCCAGTTCCCTTTTTTAAGATACATCCTTTAGGTTAGTGGTAGTAGTATGTAACCACCATCATATGTTAAAATGTGTTACACCTGATATGTACAGTATATTATAACGCAATTATAGTATTATATGATCCTAGGAATCACTTACTGTAACTTTCTTATTATTTGTTATTTGTAGTATTTTCACTTCCTTGATTCCTAAACTGTCATTGTATAAGTGTTTATTGTCATTATAAATAGTGCTTTTGTAGCATATTACCAATGATATATCAAATATTATATGATTAATCTGTGGTCTATACTATTATCAAATAAGAAATAAATCGGAAAATATAATATTAATAACAACCCACCAGAACAAAAATAATTATAATAAAAAATTCCATAAATTTAATAATAATAATAATTTATAAAACAAAAAAATAAGAATATAATAATTATAATAAAAATATCAATGATACTAACAATCATAATAATTAATAATAAGAATAATTAAAATGGAATTATTTCCAATTTCATAAAAAATTATTATTGTAATTAGTTAATGAATGGATGAATAATAATTACATATTTAAAACTTCAGATAATGATTTTGGCTTTTGCTTAGCTTTAATTGTATCTGCTAATGACTTAATTTTCACATTTTGAGAATTATTATTATTATTATCTTTACTTTCTATTTCATCCATACCATATGGTCTTACTTCTGCGATTGTATTTCCTTTTTGAAATAATTTTTTATTTGATTTTTTTATATTATTATTATCATTATTATTACTATTATTTAATGATAATTCTTCCAATATTAATGCATCTCTTTCTAAACGAGCTTGTACTTCTTGTTCTATTTCACGTTGTGATGGTTCATGCCAACCCATTAAACTCTTGGTACCGGTACTCGTATTTCCCCTGGAAGTCTTTTTTATACCCCCTTGCAGTTTCATATCACTGGTTGGAGAGCTATTCCCTATCCCATCATACATTATAATGATAAAATTCATTCAAAATAATAAATAAATAATTTTAATAAAATGCATTTATTTGTAGAAATTTTTACTACCTTTTACTCCTAAATCATTCGAATCAGACCATCCTGGGATTTCAGAATGCTTATTTCTTTGAGAAGATGTTGCTGTTGGCTATAAACGAAAAATATAATAATTAAAAAATAATATTATAATACAAATAATTGAGTAAGATGAAGAAATAAACCGAAGTATACAATGTAGTTTATTTTAACACTTATTCTATTCTATTATTTATTTTAGTTACAATATTTATCAATACTAATAATTATGTGATCATAATTAGTAGAAGAGTAATAATAATAAAATAATAATAATAATAATTAATTATTATTACTTTACGAAATGGTTTGTTCGGAGAAGCTTTTTCTTCTAAAGCAGACAGCTCTTGTGACCACCCAAGCACATCACCATGCGATTGTTTAGCATTAGGAGGAGGTGAAATAAGTCCATTTCTTTGATGGTATTGAGGTGGAGGTGGCAACTTTTCACTTAATTTCCATGTGTTTTTCACCATGGAAGTGAACTGTTCATCATCTTCAATTAATGTTGAGATGTTCGAATAATATTCTTCAAATGAATCTTGTGTTACCATTCCATCAAAATCCTATAAATGATTATTTTTATTATTATTATTATTATTATTATTATTATTATTATTATTATTATTATTATTATTATCATTATTTTTGTTATTATTATTATTATTATTATTGTTATTATTATTATTGGATTATGAAGTAGATAAAATTATTAACGTAGGTTATAATATAATATTTTTTAATTAGTATGATTACCTTTTTACTTGAAAACCAATTCACAAATTCGTTTGTAACTTGTCTACTAGTTCGTCTACAATTAATCACATCAAAATGAGCTGAAGCATCAAAATTATCCATAATTTTATCTAATGCAACACTTGATTTTGCATATCGATTTAATTTCTGAAAGACTGATTTTATAATTTGATATCTTAATCCATTTAATCCAGGTCTACCACCTTTACTAATATTAGTATCATCATTTTTTGTTCTAATAATATTCATAAATTCACATAATTCTAATACTCCATCTCCATTCATATCTAATGAATTAAATAATAATCTTAATTCAGAATCATCTAAATCTAATTGAAACAATCGACAACCAGCTTTAAATTCAATTAAACTTAAAGTTTCATCATTATTTGTATCAATTTTTCGGAATATTTGTGTTAAGTTTATTAAAGAATCTAATGTTCCAGATTCTTGTGATTGTTTTATAACAGCATCAACAAACTTTTGTCTTACTTGATTCACTACTTCAGGCTGTAATTGCTCATCAATAGCATTCACTTTGAATACTGAAGCATCTAATTGACCAACAAGTTTACTCCAATCAATTCCACCAGCATCGATTTGATTTCTAATTGATTTTAATAAATATTCTGGTAATTCAAAACCAATAGAAAATAATTTATCTTGAAAATCAGAAAAAGATAATTCTGATGAATCTAATTTCCGAATTGCTGCTAATACTTGTTCACGTTGTAATCGATGTTCACTATTAAATCGAACAGGTAAATTAGCAATATTATTTTTACTTTCTTTTCCTAATACTTTTTTATCAAGTGTTCCAATCAACATTTGTGATTGAGAATGTGTAAATAATGGCAATGTTTTTTCATTATTTTCACTAAATAAAGATTCTTTAATATTATTATTTCTGAAGTTTGCAATATCACTAAATGAATTCATTTTTAATGATGTTTTTTCTTTTGATAAATCATTCATTCCTCCACCTAAGATTATTGATGTATTACGATTAGATGATTGAACTGAAGATCTTTTTCTAGCAATGAAAATATCTCGATTATCTGCATCATTTGTTGCAATACTTTGACTACGATTAGGTACAGCACCAGCAGATTGTCCATTAAAAGGATTTAAATTATTGTTATTATTACTATTAGTTAATGATTTAATGAAATCAGGTAATGTTATATCTTGATATTCACTACTTTTAATTAATCGAAGAAACTCTGGTGTTGGATTAATATTAAGAATACTTAATTGATATATGGTTGAATCAGTATCTATTTCATGATGAGATACTTTTCGAAATATTTCATTCACTGCAACTCTATTTTCTTGAATATTACGTGATTGGATTTCAGAAGAAACTTTTTGTTGATGTGCTTCATCTGCTCGCCATGGTTTTAAAACAGCAGTAGATGATGTACTAGTTTTAATTGATGTAGATGATTTAATAGCTGATTGAGTATTATACACTTTTCGCTCATGACTTAATGCATTCTCTAAATTAATAAGAATCGTGATTTTGATAGTTTAATTTAAGCTATTATAAAAATAGAAATTGTATACTGTATACTGTAGTACTTAACCTAATTGATTAAAATCGATATTTCCGTTTGCATCGAGCTTGCAATGTACTAAAATATTCTCAACCACTTTTGAGCCATATGGAAAACCAAGATCACTTAGAGCAGATCTAAAGTCAGAAGTATGAATCACACCACTTTTTTCGATATCTTTAGCTTTCAAAACTCCAAGTATCGTCTCCCTTATTGAAAGGTCAGTATTGGTCGTAGTTTTGGACATCGACAATTAATATTAAAACTTGAAAGAATTATATACAATAATATAATTGGATAATTAATTGTATATTGAATGTACTGTCATTGGATAAAACTTTATATAACAATTTATTATTACCGTTTATTATTTTAGTTGTTTTGGTGTTTTGGGCAAGTTTCGATTTTTCAATATTGCTTATATCCTTCATAAACTTGTCAACAACTCAAATCAATTTACCCCAGCTATTTTTGCTAAGTAGTAACCAAAATATCAAAATAAATATAAAATTATTCTTTCATTCATCAATTAAAAATGTAACTTTCCCAAAAAAATATTGTATCTATCTACTACAGTAACCAAAATTCCTTTGTTGTTATCAAATTGTCAAATTATTAGCTTGATAGTTACAGCACTTATGGAAGTTGAAGTAGAATATTGGGAAAACCAAAGATACAAACCACTACAAGGAGGTTGGACAATTCCATATGTGTTTGGTGGTGATCCACATCCTTATTCAGATGTTACTGGCAAAATAGAATTTGATAAAGAAAAGTATGTAAACGCTCAAAATGATAATATATATCTCCCTAATGGATGGGAATGGTCAACTAATGATTGGAAAATAGATTTATCAGGTAAATTTGGATATTGTGATTCTGACGGATGGAGCTATTCTACCTCATTTGAAAGTTTAATAGAAATAACTTTAACCAAACAATTAAATAATAATCGATCGATTGCAAATATTACCAGAAGAAGACGTTGGATAAGATGTCGCATTTGTACTGCAAAAGATCTTTTAGATAAATTATCTGTTTTGATAAATTGGGTTAGCCTGGTTCGTCTAAAGATTGATGACATAATGCTATATCAACAAGATATATTATCAATTTTGATGAAGTATAAAAACAAAAAGAAAAGTATTTATAATGAAATATTATTAAATTCTGATAAAAATTTAAATGATGTAGTAGAAACATTAACATTATTAAATGAGAAATTATCAAGTATGACATTATTCTTACAAGAAAGAGGTGAATTGGAAGCAGGTTATGGGAAAAAACTTGAATCACTAGCATCGAAATGGATAGATGCTGGTAATTTACCGAAACCATCATTAATAAAAGATACTTATTCATACATCACAACTGCAACTAAGTCGACTAGTAAGGATGAAGGTCATTATGGTCATGTGATTGGTAATGAAAGTGGAGTTGAAGATCATTATGGGAATAATTCAACTTTTTCCACACCAAAACAACGATCTGGATTTTTCTATGTTGTTAGTAAAGCAAATGACATGGTTGCAAAGCGTATCGCTGAATTTAGTGTGATGCTGTCTGAAGGTTTACCACAAGGTAAATAATTTATCCATATTTATTCAATCAATATTTTTATTATTCATTAAATATTTAATTATTTTGCTATTAGATGTCAATAAAATTGTATTAGAAGTTATGGAAGCATTAATAGAATGCAAGAAAGATGGAGTTCAATTAAGGTATTCTATTTATCATCATAATTCATTCATTCATCAATTAATTTATTCACATTACATTTATTATAGAAATGATGTAATAATAAAATCAAAAACAGCAGATTATTCTTTTGAAATTGTTGCTAAATGTCAAGAATATTCTCGAAAGCAAATGAAATATGAAAGTGATCGTTTGTATAATACAATAAATCGCACCGAAATCAGCTCCATTGACAGTGAAAATGATCATCATGTAGATATTATTACTGCATCACAATACATCTCTACAATCACTACTAATTCTATAAATAATACTAATCAAAATAAATCAATAACAGATATTATTTTAGAAAGTAATTCAATAAATCCAATGTATAACACGAACCCTCTCGTGCATATTGATATGTGGCTTGCCGTTCAAACATTTTATAATGATGTAAATGATTTGGATAGTTCTCTATTAGTCTATAAAGCATTTTGTAATCAACAAATTAAAAGATCTAAACAAATTTCAATGACAGTAGAAGCTTTATTGAAATCAACAATAAAAGCTTTTGCACATGAGCAGTTTCGTGTGTGGCAAGACTCCTCTGTGATGTTACAAGCCATTGGCATGAGTGACATGAGCTTTTACGATAAAGCAATCGCGAATGATAGTGCTCTCACAGGTTCCATGTCACCGACATCAAAGAATAAAGCAATGGATAATATTCCTATACCTGAAATGACGAACCCAATGTCAAAACTTCGAAGACAATCGTCATTACCCTCGAATAATAATAATAATAATAATAATAATAATAGAGATGATCAATATGATGATATATCTCATGTCATTTTAGATGATTCGAAATCAATTAATTATTTAACTAATAGTTCTTCTGATAATAATAATAATATTAATAATAATAATAATAATAATGATAATAATAATAATTCATTGAGACAAGAAATGCAACATCAAATAAATGAGATGTCAGATTCATTAGATAAAATCCAGATAGATTTTCAAAATGTACATAATCAAAAAGATTCAACTTCAACAAATTTAGAATCAACTTTTAAATCAAGCATATATAATTATCGGTTTAATTATATGGATGAACAAAATAACAACAATAATAATAATAATCAGTCAAAGCGCAAGAATGGAATCCCTTATGCAGCTTATGGAATATTAAAATATAAAGTGAATCGACAAACTCATTCTTCTTCTTCTTCTTTTGCAAATCTCACTGATACATCTTATTTATATAGCAGTTGGTCTGGTTCCATCTTTGATAATAATAATAACAATAATAATAATAATAATAATAAATCAAGGGATTCAAATGATTTAGTTAGTGTGGATGAATGGATGGAAGCCGGAATATTATTAACATTTGATCGAGTTTTACATTTTTTACAATTACCGAAAAGCTCATCATTTAGCTCATCTCATACTAATCGATTTAGTATAAGTGGTGATGACAAATCTTTATTACATAAATCTGACTTTTTGAATGCTGCTGATGAAACGTCTATGCCAGAGAAATTCCTTTATTCTCGATCAAGTATTTTGATGTCAATTCATGTAAAAGATGCTATTATTGGTCCTGTTTATATTCCACATGAAGATTTTCGAGATGCTTTTGAAATAAAATTCAATTCACCACCATTATCATCCATTAATCCAAATAATAATAATAATAATCCATCCAGTCGTGCATCATTTTCATCCATAATTCCAGGGATTAACTCAACTGAAAAGTCAAATGCGAATCTTCCGATCCAATCTGTGGTGTTTGTTGCATCTGATTCCATACAAGTCAGAGATTGGATGCGTGTCATTACACATCCTTTTGCTGATCCATTCATGGACCCACCTGATTTCAGTGCTTATAAAGAAACAATCCTTGATTTTCAACCGGAGTCGTTCATTAGTCCAACTCATAGTCGAAACAGTAGTATTGATCGTACTCATGAGTCATCTCCGAGTATTTTAAATAATGCAAATAATGTGAATAAAAGACCTTCTTTAATAGCATCATCTTCATTATTAGATATCACCTCAGGGACTGGAGGGATCACATGTGCTGATGTCGTTGTAACTCATAAAGAAGTTCCTCTCATTAAAAATAGTGATAAAAATGATGTAATTGATATGATTGAACCGGATGATCCTAAGCCATCCACCATACAACATCCTCAAGTTGAAGTTTAAATTAATAAAGTTATTTTTATGATTATTATTATGATTATTTTTATGATTATAAGATCTGCAAAAATTAATGAATGAATGGATGTATGAGGGGAATTGTTCCGTTATGAGGCTGTAGTATAATTGGTTGGACAGCATAATCATAATACTAAAATATTTACATAATAATAGTAATAATAATAATAATAATAATGATAATAATAATTTTGCATTTTTGTTAAAACCGATTTTCTTTAAATAATATAAATAAATATTAGCGAATGAAACAAATCACCATTTAATTATGCAATATTATCTTAGTTATTAATTGATTAATTAACAATAATTTTAAAATTAATTTTTAAATAATATTAAAAATTATGACTTTTTAATCATATTGATTTTATACCAATCATTGCATAACATATTAAATAATATATTAACTTCCATTTGTCTCTTCATTCCTTGAAAATGCAAACCATCAGAATTTAGATCATAATTATCGATTTTTCCTGCGGTGATAAGATATTCATTCAAAACAGAAAAACCCACCTGATTTCCTTGATTTTCAACCGTTAGTCCAACACATAGTCGAAACAGTAGTTGTATTGATCGTTCTCATGTCATGAGTCATCTCCGAGTATTTTAAATAATGCAAATAATATGAATACTTCTTTAATACCGTAGTAGCATCATCTTTATCACCTCACAGGGACTGGAGGGGAAACACATGTGACTAATAAAGAATTGAAATGATAAATTTTCTCGATGTTTGAGCAATCAATACGTACATTATTTTGATGAATATTATAATTAATATTGAATAAGAATATGTAGTATTTCACAATTACTCATAAAGTTAACTTGAAATAATTGGGGGATCCATTCTTTTACAATTTGAAGAAGTGTGTTTCCATCCAATCTAGCCAAAACTACTCATAAATTGAAATAATAATAGGGGACGTCCATTCTTTGCAATTTGAAAAAGTGTGTTTTCATCCAATCTAACCGTTCTTAATTTTTCAAAATTCTAATGATCAACACAAAAAAAGTTGGAACAATGTTTATAACGGAGGAAGCAATAGGAGGCACACAAGAATAATAATGTCGCAATGAATAATGTACAGTATGTATGTCTATAATTTTCTATAAACCATTATTCGTAACAAGCCACTTGCACTGCCAATTTATTAACTGCTGTAATAATTTTGACGATATTTTACGTCATGAACGATAATGATCTATTACAATCTCATCGTTAAAGATTAAGATAATGATAATATATTTTATTTCTTCTTTTCTTCATTTTTTCTTTCAATGTGTGTATGTTGTGTGCTCACAACGTTGTTGATATTGACTATTTATCGCAATGTTCGACATGCTGTCCTAGTGAATAATGGAGGAGTTGGAAGCATTATTGCTATCAATTATACCAAGCTGAAAAGTGCAATTTGAACGAGTTTGCTTGGAACGAGTTGAATGTAGAAGCCGAAATTCACTATAATATGAAGAATAGAAGTTTTAAAAATCATCATATCAATACTACGTATCATAAAAATGAAATATGATTAATACTACCCAATAGAAAACCAATTAAAGTTTGTAGTTTGAATTGGAATTGATTGATATATTGCAAGAGCTAGAAAAATCAGTGAAATGTTGTTTTTATAGGGTATAAAAGTTACCTGGTATAAAATAGAAACAACTACCATAACTATTTTTTCATATGTGATTGGTAGACAACATCTCAAATAATCTCAAAAGAAAGTTTTAGTAATGTTTTTTAATACAACACAATATTCGTGTTTCCATGTTTATCAAATTTGGCTGCACCACGGTTTTGGGACATGTTGAGATTGACAAGACATTCTATCTTCATAAACGATAAAACAAATATTAAGAGTAAGACACCATAACAAAGCGTTATTTATTATCAAATTTATTTCGTAATTCCAACAACTAATTCGTACTACTGTGCATTTATCAACAATTCATTTTAATTTAATACTCGATACTCCACCAGTAATGCAACAATATTTCTTTGATTGGAACTCAAAAATAATGATAAAAGAAAAATATTCATTAATTAGGTCAATAAGCGGGAACATGTACATCAATCGAATCGTATTATCTATCTTTTTCGCTGATTGAAATAATATTACAATCCATCAGAGGAACGTTAGGTACACGTAATGTCTTGATATATCCAAGATAAACCCGCCGCAACTTTGAACAGTTGTAAGACTTTCAAAATTACTCATAATAAGTTCGATTATGGTTTCTGCGCCGATAATTGCAGCAAATGGCCCATTCTTAGAAATTGCATGTGCCATACCAAGATAGCCACATCCATTCGCCACTGGACCACTGGATGTTGAAATCTAGTAACAATGTATTCACCACCACTTGATGACATATTTAAACGATTGGAGCCTTGAAAATGGTTTATTTTTTAATATCCGCTACTACACCAGTCCATACTTTTGCGATGGTTCCGATGCCATCGCTGATAACTTTATCGCCAAGAAGGGGCTTTGTATATTTAGAGATGTCCGATAATGCCACTGCCTCAGTTGGACATTGAGCCAATATTCCAACATCATGAGTAGTTGGATGAAGTTTCAGCGGTGATGAGCTTGCTAAGTATCCTGATGGTAGTTCATGACAACTTATGTGTGGGGTAAACACCTGGCCCACTCGTCCATGAATATGAATGAAGTGTGAGCTACCTTCTTCTGAACATTTCCCCATATTTTCCTCACCATCGATTTTAAAATATAAAACAAATACTCTGGTTACAGAGCTTAGAATATAGGCTCTGTGTCGTCGACCAAAACATGCATTTTGGTAACGGTACGGTATTCTTCATCATATCTATTTATGAGTCGATCTTATATTCTATTATATCAATTCTTGACGCCATTTTGTCAAGCCTTTCAAGCGTTTGGTCTATTATTATTAAGCCTTTGGTCTATTATTATATTAAGCCTTTGGTCTATTATATCAATCTGCTTAATATAATAATAGACCAAAGGCTTGAAAGGCTTGACAAAATAATGGCGTCAAGAATTGACAAAACATGCAGCATTTTGGTAACGGTATTCTTCATGATATCTATTAATGAGTCGATCTTATATTATTCTATTATATCAATTCTATCTTGACGCCATTTTGTCAAGCCTTTCAACAAGCCTTTGGTCTATTATATTAAGCCTTTGGTCTATTATATCAATCTTCTTCTTAATAAAATAGACCAAAGGCTTGAAAGGCTTGACAAAATGGCGTCAAGAATTGACAAAACATGCATTTTGGTAACGGTATTCTTCATCATATCTATTAATGAGTCGATCTTATATTCTATTATATCAATTCTATCTTGACGCCATTTTGTCAAGCCTTTCAAGCCTTTGGTCTATTATATTAAGCCTTTGGTCTATTATTATATCAATCTATATAATAATAGACCAAAGGCTTGAAAGGCTTGACAAAATGGCGTCAAGAATAATTGATATAATAGAATATAAGATGGGATCGACTCACTACACGGGGAAAATGGGTTTAGGAAATTCAAGCACGTTTTCCTTTTTTTTCGGGGGGCTCCGAAATGTTGGAG
>VKHH01007102.1:0-12702 GCA_015144975.1 Epipyxis sp. PR26KG | reverse complement strand
ATGGAACGTCAGATTTCTAGTATCTTGTAGTTAGTTTTCTCACAGTGGCGAAAAAAAAGTCAGAATTCTGACGTTTTATAACGAAAACGTGAGGAAAACAAATCCGAGTGTATGTATAGCAAGTAATTTTCAAACAGGAAATATAAATTATACAGACATTTCATCAAGAAATATTTTATGTTCTATACCTATTAATTCTCAACCAAATTCTAATATAGTTTATATGAATACAACAAACTTTAGAAATAATTTATATACAAATGTTATTAATACAATTTGTTTAAGATTAATTGACCAAAATAATAATGTAATTAATTTAAATGGATGTCATTGGTCTATTATTACTTTACAGGTGGACGTAATAAATTTCGTTTTAGATTAATTATTTAAAAATATATTGTTATAATATATATATATAAAAATGGTTCAAATCGGTGTTAGAAATAATTCAAAACTTCAAACTATAGGAAATAAATTTAGTAATGGATTTACTTTAGGAAATAAATTTTTTAATACAAGTCGAAATAATTCCAAATCAAATAATCATTCAACCCCTATAGAAAATCATTCAAGTAATTCTCAAGCTTCAATTCATGAACCAACAGGTATTCATCACAGTTTAAAACATAAAAGTAAAAAATCTCATGTAGAAAAAAAATATTAGAAATTAATTTTTAGAAATTAATTTAGAAAAATTATTTTACATCTTCAATAAATAAAATAATTAATATAAATATATTATCTTAATTATATATATAAAATATGCTACCAAAAAATTTAAAGTATGGTTCAAAAGTGGAAAGTGCTATGGCTCAAAGTTATAGAAGTAATATTCAACCTCAAAATGGAACTGGACCTTATACTTTAGGTCAAACAATTATTATTAATATACCAACATCAAATAATTTGGTACTTGCCTCTTCAGAAAGTTATTTAAAATTTAATGTAAAATTTACAAACGGTGCAACAGCAAATAATAAAGCTATTTGGGATAGTTCAGCACATTCTCTTATACAAAGAATAAGAATTTTTCATGGAAGTAATTTATTACAAGATATCGATCAATATGGATTACTTGTAAAAATGTTATTTGACTTACAAGTTCCTACGGATGCATGTTATGGAAAATTTAATGAATTAGTTGGAACAAGAAATGATTTAAATGTCACAACAAATGCAATCGCAGCAGGTGGGGGGGCAGTTGCAGCAGCAAATTTATCATGCAAGCAAATTAATTCAGGTAATTATTATGATTTAGGGGCGGCAAATTCAACAACAGCAGACGCAGATGCAAACTTAATTTGTTTATTAGGAACTTTAGGAAAAAATCAGTACCTCCCATTATTTTCATGTACAGCAGCTTCCCTCCGACTTGAGATACAATTAGTATCAACAACTACTGTTCAAGCTATTGCTTCATCAACCGCTATTACATCTATCGCATTAAATAACGTTGAATATATTGCTCAATTTATTAAATTATCAGATAATAATGCTATGAGTATGATTTATGGTTCTTTTAGTGTTCCAGATTACAGTAATTATCAGTAGTATTCTTATTCATTAATTGCAGCAAACGCTTCTCAACAAATAAATTTCTCCATAATACCATCCAAGTTCTCAAGTCTCAAAAGTTTATTTGTAATGATTCGTGAGAGTACAGGAACTTTAACCTATTTTCCATTATCTTGTATTACAGGAGGTATAAAAAGTTATTATTTTAGAATTGGTTCAAATATAGTTCCAGCAAAAGCTCCAGATAATTTACCAGAAATGTTTTCAGAAGCATTAAAAGCTATAGGTTCAATGAGTGATTTAAATTATCATCCATCTATTGAAAAAGAAAGTTATGAATTATCACGTAATGCAGATGCAATTACACAAGCAAATTATAAAGCTATTAATTCAGGTTCATTTTATATAGGATTAGGCTTAGAAAATTATCCATCAGCATCAAAGGATACAATTTTCGCAGGATATAATTCTAATACTGATGATATATTTTGTGTTCTTAACTTAACTCCATCAGCAGATATCACTCCAAGATTTGATGCCTTTGCGAATTTTGATAGTGTTTTGGTTTTTGAGAATGGAACCGCATACAGAAAATTTTAAAGGAACATTTCTTAAGAAAAAAGTAAATAAAATATTTTAATAAATAAATCTATAAAAAATACAATAATATAAATATATTATTATATTTAACTAATATATAGATAAATGAATATACAAAATGCGAGTTTAGTTTTAAAATCATGTGATGGGATTAGTGATGATACAAGAATCAATATTACTTGGAATAATATAAACTTAAGAACTTTATTAGGAGATATGTATGATAAATTTGATTTGTTTAACTTATGTTTAAATACATTAACTCATGCAAATTCAGCTCTAACAAATGTCAATACAGGAAATGACCAAAGAAATGTTATATTAAATTTATCAGGATTACCGTTCATAAATAATACTTATAATACTTCTTATTCAAGTAATACATCATCTTCAGTTTTAGGGACATTTTTATTTTTAACTAATAATGTTTCCAATCAATATTTTTATTCTTCTAATTATATTACTTTTGGAAAAAATCAAGAGTTAGTAAATTTAACATTATCTTATTCAAGAATTGTTGATAACTTACAACCAGTAGCAGGTGGGGGTGAAGTTTTTCCTCATATAGTTTTAATCTTTGATATTTTTGGAGTTAGTGATACAAAACACGATATAACAAGTAATAGAATGATTAAGTAAAAAGTTTAATCTTCAACCCATATTTCACAATAAAAGTCTGTAAGTTTATTATACAAAGGAAAGTTCAGGTAAAAGGGAGATAGTTAGGGTAATTTTGTATTCCTTACATTCTATAAATAAATTTGTTGAAACTCTATATAAAAAGTGATTTAGTAATAATTTTATAAAATTTTCAGAAAAATGAGTGGAAAGGATGGAAGATAGGAAAATATATATTTGATACTATTATTTAAAATTAATCTATAAAAGTTAGTATTAGTATTAGTATTATATTTATTCCTTTATTCCATTAATTCCACCATAGAAAAGTTTAAAAGTTTTATAAAAAATAAATATTAAGATTAAATTTATAAAAGAGTTTGACAAAAAAAATTGATAGAATTTATGGAAAAAAATAATCATTAATAAATTATATTTATTAATAATTTTTAATTTATTGTTAAAATTTACTGTTAAAAAAGTATTTAAGATTAATAAAATTTACCGTTAAATTAACAGTAAAAAGTTTATCCTAAGAATTAGAAAAAACGAAGTTTTTTCCTATATATGTTTTTTATTGTTGTTTTTTTTGAGCTACAAAATCTTACTTTGATATTTCGATATTTCGTGTTTGCGAGCGGGTGAATTTCTAAACAACCACAGCATCTTTCACCAATTTTAAATTAGATTCAATTAAGGACACATATAAAGCAAACAGATTGTAAAGGATATCTGATATAAGCAAGAATTGAATGAGCACTTATTTAGGACAATGTCTCAACTTTCCCGTTTCAGCATTTAAAAAACCAAGACGTCAAAACTCCAACTTTTCATAGCCCGGTGATCCTTTCTACACGATATTGGGATATAATATTTGTAAGGAGACATAATTGAAATGAACCTATACGATAATAACATTTAATGAGTAAATATGATATATAATGAAATGAATGAAAACGAAATGAATAAATTAATTAAGTTAATGTAATAGGTAAAATTAAATATAATGGTCTTACCCTTAAATTCCGTTCAGAAACTCGTGGCTCCGGTGAATATTGTAAATCGCCAAAAATAAGATCTTTATCACAATTTTATCTATAAAGTAGATTGAAAATAAATATTGTTAAAATTAATTAAAGTGATTAGTAAATAATAAATAAAGATTCAAATATTTTAATAATATAATAAATAATATATTTTTCATAGTAGGAAGTGATATTATATACATTATATAAGATATACGTATATATAATACTTAAAAACTAACATTTTTGTTGAGCTTATATTGCGCTGTTTCACTCAGCGCATGTCGGTTACCACTAGGCTAGAGGTAACCGACATGCGCTGAGTGAAACAGCGCAATATAAGCTCAACACTACCTACTTACGATATTGTATAGTGAATCTCCATATAAACTCTTCTTTGTCCATCAACTATCTCCACTATGCTGCAACAACAATAACAAGATATAACACCAAATCTTTCCATCGATTCAATTTATGTTTATTGATCGATAACGAACAACATAGCGACAGTAAATCGAACGAATTTCTCTGTTTTGTGAAGATTTCATCCTCAATAGAATTTATATTGATTAAATTATTACTGTTATAATAATATTATTACAGTTATAATATTATTATTATTATGTTTCAGCTGCTGTGAGGATCTTTCCAAACACTTTCTCCCGTGATATTGTTGAACCAATACTCGCGAGATTGACGAGTAGAATAGCATCGAACCCAACTACTAATATTTACTGGTGCTAACTCAGGAGGATCACTTGCTGATGAAGGGATGGAAGAGATGGATGAATCGGTAGTATCGTTGGATGAAGTTGAAAGATCTAATACGGTATCAGACTGATAATCGTTGTCGTCAATCATGGTTTGCTTATAGCCAATGACAGATTCAGATGTGGTGATACTCATACTTACAGCTGTTGATGATGAATTCTCACTCACATTATTAATATTATTATTATTGTAATTATAATTAATACTGTTATTATCGAAGCCGACTCTTTTCAATCGATTTTCTTGCTTATTTTTATTTGCTATAGCGTATCTCCCAAGAGGAGGAAGCATCGCATTCTTGCTAAATTCGGATTCTGATACTTCATTGTTAGCATGCACTTGAGAGTCATTCGAGGTGACATCATTGTTAGCATCTGATTGCACTTGAGAGTCATTCGAGGTGACATCATTGTTATTGTTTAAAGGACTATTAGCTGCTTCAATCGTCGCTGAGAACTCATCACTCACATCAAAACGATATGGCGTGTCAAGAAACATCGTCTCAATATTATTCGAAACTTCGATCGATTCAATTATATTATCATCCAAAGAATTCCGCTTCTTCGATTTAAGCAACTCAGAGCTGATGTTACTTTCACCATTATTATTACGCAGAGCATTTGTACTGATTAACCTTTCGTCATAATCGTCACTGGAGTCTTCCTTTGATGAAAACCGATTTCCAAAGTTAACATGCATTTTCCTATCAAAGTATAATACAAATTAGTAAATAATATTTATCATCATCGAATGGTTGATAATGTCGATACCTCTTCAGAACACCCACGGGTGTATCTTCGTCAATGAGATTATTTTCATTTAAAGGATTCCTAAATGATTGAGTGCTTGCTAATACGACCATATAGTCAGTCATTGATTTCGCCTGAGAGATTTCAATTATCCAAAATAATTATTCTAGTTTGATTAATCATAATTTCATGATGGAGAAATTAATTCGCACTTGCTTACCAATAATTCAGGTTCTTCCTTGCAGTGAAGAGCAGCATTGATCCAACTGAGTCCGTTTCCATCTCTACATACAAAATATATACAAAATATAAATCATAGATAAGCAACAAGTTGCTATCAAATTAAAGCAGAGAAATATATGTACTTTACCTTCCCATGTATCTCGACTTCGCTTTTCGAGAGGACTGGGTAAGAAGAGATATACTCGCATTTCGTTGAAAATAAGTACCTCTCGAATAGATCTGTCGATGCATTTGTTCATAATATTCCATGCATTTGTGATTGGAGTTGGAGTTGCCAATCGAAGCTGACTCAAGCAACCTCTCCCATGTTTGAGACAGAACTGAAGATTCCAGTTGATTTGACGATGAAGTGGCTACTTTCATAATTTCTTCATGCGAATGATTGGGTGAAAGAGATTTGCTATGAATTTGATGATAAACAGATTCTAATTTCTCGATATCATTGATCGCTGATGCAGCAATTCTATGTAAGCTCAATGAAAGATTTCTATGAAAAACAAACTCTGGCAAAGATTGAACTAAAAAAGAAAATCGACCTTTGCCAAGCATTCTCATGACAGAATTATGGTAATAACATGGAATACAACTCAAATATTGAAGAAAATCTTGCTTCAATAAATTCATATTATTTT
Source organism: Epipyxis sp. PR26KG (assembly GCA_015144975.1). Lineage (NCBI taxonomy): Eukaryota > Chrysophyceae > Chromulinales > Dinobryaceae > Epipyxis > Epipyxis sp. PR26KG. The sequence goes on along the minus strand of VKHH01007102.1, from coordinate 6,549 downwards.
GAAGTTGGACAGTCGCATCGGTGTTTGATACTTTCCTCAGCAGCTGAAATAATTTTATGAAGTTGTATGGAAGTAGACATATTTCTAAGTTTCTACCGTTTGAAGAGGTTACTAAACCAATAATTTCTTGATGATCATCCGCTATAACTTTCTTGAGCCGATTGCAGTTTGAAGCATAAATGCAATAACCATTTTTTCCGATCTCCAAATTCCAGGTGTTGTTGTCAATCGAAGTGATCCGATAAAAATCAAGAGGTATTTCTAACTCTTTGGCGATGGAGAGAATGTCAGTAATCGGTAATGATGCAACCGCTGATTTCAGCAAAATCGATGGAAAAGACGGACGACGACAAGGAATATTTTCATTTTTAAAATCAATCCAAGATTCAGGAATAGGCCAATTTCCGGTTGAAATTATTCGCAACTCACTTAATACTAATTCTTTATTGCTGTTATCTTCCAAATCAAGCTTTATTTTAACGAGTACGAGTAAGCCATGAGAAAATATTATTTGCACCAACTTCGATGCAACTGATAGAATTTCTTTCAAATTATAGCAACAAAATGATAATCCTCCGCTCGCACGACTCAATGCTTCAAGATCTCCTATTATTTTTGATTTGCTTGTATGATTACAATTTTTATGTGCGGAAACAAGATAATATCGCTGATCCCATCGAAATAAATCTAAGATTTACAAATTATAGATAAAAATGATGGAAATCGGTAAGTTGTGCATTTTTGTATACCCTGGCCTGGATACCTGAGAATAATTCGCTTGATGGATTATTCAATTTCCAAGACAAAGAAGTTTCTTCACTACAAACCATTTCACCTATGATACTTATTATAGAAGTGTTTTCATTTACCCACGGCAAATAACCACAGCAGAGACTATCCACATTTCCTAATACACGATATTTATGAAGAGTGGATAATGCAAGGGACATCACATATGGAATATCGCCAACTTGAATTGTCTTTTCTTCAATATTCGATAGAGCTATTTCAAAGTTTGCTTGAGAATCTGATGGCAAAGTTAAAATGCAACTACGATCACTTCCCACTTCCAGTAGCATGAAAGAGCATCTTTGGTCTTTACTTAAAACAAACTTCACGATTTGCTCCACCACTGCTTTTCTCATGTCTAATGATGACAAATTTAAACTTCTATTGCTGGATTCACATGGACTTGGATCAATAATAAAGCAAATAAGCATAATGACTGTTAGTTTTCGAAATTATAAGTTAAAAGTTCTAAGGTTCATCACTCTTTTACTTAATTTTTTTTCATTATATAAATCACTGTATAATAGTATAATAGTATTAACATCTTAACATTATATTATTAAACAATCGGTGTTTGATCAAATCAATTTCGTGGTGAATAATCGAGTGGATTGATCGATTATAATGGTATAATTTATATTATGTAGCTATTATTAATTATGTTTTTGATAGCAGCATAGCAGCCCAAAAAACTTCAATATTATGCAGAGAATTCGAACGGGGGGTGACCGTCTGCTGCTGGAAAAATGAAATAACGTTACTGTCTGTATTATAATGTATTAATACATATTAATATAATCTTATACCCCATCCAGGTATCGTAAAAATACACTACTGGACTTTTATTGAAATATAGAAATATTGACTAACTATCCTGGTATCTTTTGAACCAGACATACATTTTTTAAATTATGGTGAACTTTTAATACCGCACCTTAAAATATGAACACAAAATAACAACAAAATACAAAATACTGATTGGTTTGCAACTTCCCGGCTGATACTGTAACTGTATGTTGTACGTTATTACTGTATATGATAACTCGTTAAATTTTTGAGAGAAAGATCCATAAATCAATAAATAAATATATTTCAAACTAATATTATTACAATATGCAAAATAGACTGTTGAGTTGGAACCCTTCTAAATCTGGTCAGCTTATCTCTGCAATTGGCAATCAAGCGGATTTACTTGAGATAAAAACTGTTGATGAACTACACCAGCCTAATATCAATAGTAAACCATTCCATAATATCAAAGCTTCAAAAGAATTTGGTGCGGTTGTAAGTAATATCGAGTGGTGTCCATTTATTCGCGAAAGTTCAGTTACAGCATTTGGAAGTGTTGGAGGCAATGTCGATGTAATAAATTGGACTAACTCAACGGAGGTATGAATTGCTCTGTTTTTATCGAAATTTATTATGACTATAATAAATGTTTAAACAATAAGGTAAATATTTGCGACCCATCCAAGTTAGGTGTAAGGTGCTGTAATGCACTCGCTTGGAATCATTCTTCAATTGGCAGAGTAGCAGCTGGTTTTGATAATATTAGAAGGTTAGCCTTACACGTTCCTAACCACACGAAATATGATAAATAATTAATAACTAATAATGAGCATTATTGTATCAATTAAAGTGAACACAGTTGCATCATTTGGGATCTTCACGGTTCGTCGTTCGCGCGGATTTTGTCTTCTGATTCAGCCTCATCTTTGGCTTGGTTGGAGGATAGTGCCCATGTATTAGCAATTGGTACATCAATGGGTTGGGTTAAACTTTACGACCAAAGGAGTTCGCATACAGTACCCCTGCTCTCATACTACGCTCATCCAGGACGCTTACCAAAAAAAGTTAAAGGCATCAGAGTTGATCCGTTCTGCAGTTACAGCTTTGCTACATTTTCTGATGCTGTTGGTGACGAGGCGGTGAAGATTTGGGACATCAGAAAATTGAATGTTATGAAGACTCTGAATCATGTAACACCATCATTTACGGTGTTGCCACGTTGCGATGAAGGTATAGGGGCGGAAACAGGGCTATTAGCAGGAGGACATTTAAGTCATTCCACACCACAGCCCGGAATAGTCGATATTGCCTGGTCACCTACCCAGGAAGGCATTTTAGCAGTTGCACTGCTTTCAAATAAAAGCATATCATTTTATTGCACAAAAAAGAACTTTGATGATCAATCGAAACAAACGGATGATAATACTCAACCATCATCCAAAGCAATGTCTGAAATTTCCACTCATCATCCCCTTCACACCTTCTCAGTGACAACAGACACAATTAAAAACCTTAACTGGCAAAATACATCTAAAACTCCAGGCGAAAATTATTTCAATATGTGCGACTGCCCTGCTTCTGCTGGATGGGAAGTATTTGGTACTATGAAGGAATCCAAATCGTTGCGCAAAAAGGAATTATTTGATTTTATGGAAAATAATTTTTCAAAATTTGATGAAATATCACACGAAACGAATCGAATTTTTGTATCCACATCAAACGGATATATCGACTTTGAGTTTAAAGAAAGAATTCCTATGGCTCTCAGTAGCTTTGGCATCATCGCTTTGTCGTCCCGGAACAATATTGTGATAGCGAATACAACCTCAACCTCATCAAACATGAGAAAACCTTCCACAGCAAACGACAATTTCAATCAACTCAACGTCGAAGAAATCATGAAGCGCAGGAGTCAAACAGGCTATTCTTTCGATGCGAGTAATAATTTGGAAGTCATCTCGATGGAGTTGGATAATATGCATATACATAGCGCTAGCGTGGTGGCAACAGAGTGTGTGGGTGAAGTTTGGTCTCACTTAGCCAAGTCGATTCATAAGCGAAACTGTTTAGAATTATACAGAGTATGGATGTGGGTTGATCGCATTGAAACCACATTGAATACAAAAACTAATAATCTTTTTTTGCGTAATTGTGGCGTATTAAACCGTCTTTCTGGCGATAAAATAAAGAGCGAATCTGGAGATTCACCCTCTTATGTTCCAATCCTTGGCTGTAGAGTGTATAATTCAAAGGAGCGAATATTATGCAAAAACATGTGTGGCTGGACTACCTGTATGTATGCAAACCGTAAAACATCATTTCCTCCCAATGTCGCGACAGTAACATTCGCTGATGATCATGAAAACGACTTGCCTAATTTCGACGAAGCTATTCTCGACGTTATTGTGGATGAATGCGAAGTAAATGATGGCTTTGAAAGAGCGGCAGCACTAGCCCTATGGCACGGAAGCATTGACCTCGCTGTGCGTGTTTTGCTAAATGTAGCCGAAGGGAAAAGAAAAATCAACGATGACAAGGAAACTGCAATTGAATGGGATTACCCGGTGTCACAGGAATATTTGAAGTTAGTCTCTCTTGTAGCGATGTGTTGGGCAGGATTTGCTGGTCAGTTAAATTTACAGCACAATTCGAGTTGGGTTAACATGTGTGAACATGTTCTGTTTTTGCTGCAAACGGTCACTCGTCGATCAAGTGCTTATCTTAGAGCTGGGTGCCTGTTTTTGCTGCAAATTTCAACGTCGAATTCCAAGTTTTTCGCACTTGAAGAGATAATAACTGACAAAGAAATTGCTTTAGAAGATAGAATAGCGTTTGGATGCACCTTCATGGACTATAATCCTCTTATTAATTGGCTAACAGAGACGCTGAATGTGGGGAAAAGCAAAGGAGAAATCGAATTATTGATTATTTCTGGGCTCTCATCGCAAGGCATTTCTGTTCTGCAAAACTACATAGACATCTATAATGATATCCAAACAGCAGCTCTGTTGGTAAGTCGCAATATTGAGAGTAAGGTGAGGAAGAATTCGCAAGACAATGAAGAGAGTAGTTCTCAGCTATCACAACTGGAATGGAGATGGGTAAATGAGTACAGAAACGTTCTCAATCGATGGGAACTGTTCATCGAGAGAGCTTCTCTTGACGTCGAGCTTGGCAAGCGACATCGCCATAATTCTGATCTGTTGGCCTTCTTCGATGATAACAATAATCGAGCCGCTTCAAATGTGCCCAATTCGATCAAACCAGTTTCCTATGGATTAGGAAATCAGAAAAATAGAAGTGGTGCCATTAGTGCGAATATGGATAAATCAAAAATGAAGATTAGTCATGGCTACGCTATTCCACCTCATAGTGATAATCCTCATGTATTTCTCCGATGTAGTTACTGTGGAGCATCCCTTCCCTTAAACGAGATACTACTCAACAAGTTGGATAATGCTCATAATCAAAAATCGGTGCTGAACTGCTGCGCGAGTTGCAACAAACAATTACCTCGCTGTTATGTATGCCGTTTGTATCTGGTAAGAAGATTTCTTTTCAATCTAAATTCTCAACCGCTCATCTTCTAACTATGATAATATTATCATAACTTGATTTGTTTCCAGGGAATGATAAATCCTTACCTTGACTTCAAATCAACACAGAACCAGCGAAGAAATAACATTGATAACTTCAGTGGTGTTTTGAGTGGTCGAGAAAAGAAGGTTCGTTTTATTATTATTGAGAAATGAAACAATTAGTTTCTGGTTGATATTTCTGTTACTAATATTATTAGGATGAGAGTGTCGTTCATAATGTTTTGGATTTCACTCGTTGGTTCTATTTCTGCCAGCATTGTCGACACGGAGGACATTCCGTGTGTATCGACGAGTGGTTCACCGGAGGGTCAACTAGACGCGATGTTTGCGGAGTAAATGGGTGCGGTTGCAATTGCATGGTTTGGACTTAATTTCGACTATTCACACGGCACAGCTTTCTGTAACTCTCCACAGCAGAATAGCTCCGTATATTCTACCAGATAAGTAGCTAGTAGCTGTGTGCGCATTCAGTTCGTTTTATCAGGCGCTAAAATAATTATCGCAAATTTTGATTCTACGTACATGAAGTTTTATCTTGAATGATCCCAGGTTATTGCGCATGAAGTCACAATTCTGACATGGGACATGAGTTTAGTATCTTCGCTCTGAGAAAATCACTGAAGTTGGAATGATTAACAGGATTCGTTTTATTAGATGGATTGAATGACTATTTGTTAATGTTTTAAATGATAATGGTTGAATGTTTGAATTGAAGTTGAAATTGACCAACTTACCCACTGTTTAAAAGCATAATTTGCTGGTGCACATTATTTTTATTATTTATTTAAAAGTAACAGTAACTTCATTTTTTGAAGGTAAAGCTTATCCGTTATTACTAAAACAATTCGAGTCTTGTTTCAAACAATAAATTAAAACTCCAAGACATGTAACATGTACATAACGCTAATGATGTAGGGGAGATATATCGATAACCACGATACACAAATTTGTTATTTTATTTAAACCATATATAAATATAACAAAAAACAAGATATTGCCTTGAACTAGTCTCGAATTAGACCCAGTAGCTTTTCCGTTTTTCTCTATGTAAGACTGTGACTGCTGTGACCGGGACTCCTTCCCGGGTACCGGTAATAACTTATACCGCCGTGTTTTATAAGTTTCTTGAAGCTTGAATGAAGAGTTAGAAGAGTTTTGTAGTTTGTGTTGAGAATATGATTGACCAAGTGGACTAAAAGCCAAGTTGGTCGAACAATTCAGATATTGTGAGTGGTGAACACAAACACAAACACAAAACAATATGCGTTTCGTTTCCAACAATACAACATATGACATCAGCTTGAAGAATGAATACATTATCCGTAATGCAAATACATACTGCACATACGTTATATGAATTTAGCGATAAAAT
>VKHH01007101.1:0-12705 GCA_015144975.1 Epipyxis sp. PR26KG | reverse complement strand
TAATAATAATAATAATAATAATAATAATAATAATAATAATAATAATAATAATAATAATAATAATAGTAATAATAATATAAACTATTATTTTTATTTTATTATTATCATTGAAAGCATTGCTTTACAAACTCTGATATTGACTGAGGAGATGATTGTTGTTGCATCACCAAGTCATGAACATCTTCTACATAATCCATTAACAGTAATATTATGAGAGAAGGATTGTTCATAAGATATGAAAAGTGAGATAAATATGAATAAATGGATCCACCAATGCGAATATTATCCGGATTTAATGCTAATCAAACCATAAAAAACAAAAATATTGATTACTTTTTAGTTACTTATTATTTATGATATAAAGAAATCGATATTAAGTAACACTTACCTGCTACACTTAAATCATATTCATTAAAGAGCACGCTAAACTGATTATGAATATAATCATAATTACAATTATTATCTTTATTGTTACTATTATTATTATCATCATCAATATTATTCAAGCAGTTGTTCATGTGTGATGATGAGTTAAGCTGTCCATCATTTAAAAACATATCATATCTCCAAAGCATTTTTCGTCTAAACTCGCCAACATGAGTTGAGAACATGTTCAAAACATGCTTCATCATAACACAATAATTAGTATGTTTCACTAAAATGTCATCATTTTTCTTAAATGGTAATGCTAGATTCATTAAACCAGAATAAGATTCTATTAGCTCCGAATTAAACCAAGTATTAATAGACAAACTAAAATTATAATTTTCATTATTATTATTATTATTATTATTATTATTATTATTATTATTATTATTATTATGTCCTATTGTTTCAACACTATGATAAAACCCAGCTGGAATATATATCATATCACCAGGATTTAAAACCACTTCCCATAATCGAAATTGAGATAATTTTTCATTGAACAAACCTTTAATTGGCATATCATCTGAAAGAGGAGATTGATTAAGGACTGAAATGGAAGAAGAATGAAATCGATTGTTGAAATTATAACAATTCTTGTTATTATCAATATTATTATTTGATGTCATGCAATCGTGAGAAGTATCATTACTAATAGTAGAATAAGTTTTATTATGATTATTATACAATAATAGCAAATAATTAAGATATTTATCAATTGATTTTTTATCAATTAATTCTTTTATTTGTGTTTGTCTCCAAAAAGGATGATAAGATGTATATGGTTTTAATAAATCATATGCATCAGGTGATATAATAGTTATCTTTTTATGTCCAATTAATTGAACAAGAAAATTATTTTCCATATCATAATGCATAGTTGCTTTCACACCATTATTTGACATCCATACTGTAGAATGATATAATGATGACTTGCTAGTTGATAATAAATTGTAAAATACGTTCAAATATGATAATATTTCGATAGTTTGTTCTTTTAATAACGAATAAGTACCATAGAAAAAGATATGTGAAAGAACACTTTCATTAGACCTATTAAGTTCGTATTCATTTAATTCATCTACATTTCCATTCTCATTACTTTTAAATTGTTGAAACAAATCAAATAATTTAATATCATTATAATTATTCTTATCATCAATTGTTGAATACTCATTAGGCTTATTATTGAATACATCATTGATTGATACATAATTATTCTGATCAGTAATATTAAATTTTAAACTCCAATCTTTACGATTTGAATTATAATATGAAAATTGGGAGTCATTTTCACTTTCACTATACTTCATTTTAATATTCTTTTTATGCAAATTATTATTATTTGTTACTATATTACTTAACAACCTAATAATGGTCATTGAATTTTGCAATGGCACACTACGAATCAAAGTTGGGGAACTTGATAATCCACGAAATTCTTGATGAAGTAGTGAGTAATCTGATTTAATTAAGTCGACGAATGTTATTTCATTAAGCGGGGTTGTAGAAATTAATATAGGCTCACTTTTGTTAAGCTGCGAATTAATCAGTAATGGAATTAATAGCGGAATCAACATTCCAATTGCACATATTGATAATCTTATGGCCCATAAATATATGAAATATTGGAACCATTTTAGTGGATCCAGTTTAAATTTGGAAATAAAATTCGACTTTTTAGTTTCAGGTTGGGATGAATGACCATGATTAATTTGAGTGAATTTCTTTTGCATCTTAAATTATATTATGAGATTTGCCATTATTATTGTTATCTAGATTATTGTAATTTATACATTCATATATGTCATATATTGGCGGGTCGAGTAAAAACAGTCTTAAAATCGATTATTTTGTTATCATTTCTGCTTGCATTGTCATCATTAATTAATTATTTAATATAAATTTATTATTTAAAAACAGTCCCATATTTTTCCCATTTACCATATTTTTCCCTCATTTAAAAATTGAATAACAACCGGTGCTAATATAATATTATTATTATTAATATAACTTATAACTAATATAGATTGTTTAAAATTTCCCTTATTAACCCATCGTACTGTTAAGTTACAATATTTACCAGTGTAGTAAATTTCTTAGTGGTACAATGCGCAGGTGATGTTCAATAATATAAGAAGAAATATGGGACCGTCCCGATATGGAACCCCCCGGTGGGTCATTCTGTCTCCTCCTCCTCCTATACAGTTCGAATCGTTCCCAACAACCAACAACACCCATAAAATGATACATTATTTTATAATTAATTATCCAACAACACAAGATTACGAATTTCCATACATATTATAACTGTACTTCAATGGAGAGTTGCAAAAGTAATCGGGGCAATCGAAAAACAAAAGATAAATCAAAATCTGAAAAATTTGGTCCTTATTCAGCGAAGCATGTAAGACAAACAGAAGGAAACTTATCTATCAACAGAAATTGTACCCAAACTATTATTAGAAATGGAAAAGATAGAAAGAGTACCAAGTAAAAGAAATTACAGTAACTTTCTACAGTATGTACTTAACAAATTGTTGAATATGTTCAAACGTGTTGTTGTACAAATAACATTTTATAATACGTAAATGGAAAAGTGTCAATGTGGTGGTGTTAAATTAAAGAAATAAATCCCAGCCATATGGCAAAAGGGGCACACAGTTAATCACTTATGTGTTGAGTCAAAGACCAATCTAGGCTAATGATTTGGCTATTGATTTAGTTTTCCTAACTTCAGGTTTACCCAATGTTGTGAATTGAGGCGGTTAGGTTTTTGGATGATGGGGATTGAATTCATAAGGCAGGCCGACTGTCAGAGATCCCTCACGCTCCTAAATAGGAACCCTCGTGAAAGAAATGATGTATGGGAGTTATAATGAACTAGTGTAGTGAGCTAGACATTAACCATGGCAATGGTACGAATCTACTGCTGAAACCAAATTTTACAAATCCAATTTAGAAGATAATAATAATAATAATAATAATAATAATAATAATAATAATAATAATAATAATAATAATAATAATAATAAGCACGATATCATGGATCTTTCGAAGCCTATGAATAATTTGGATAATGCCAATGATTATCATAAAATATCACAAAAATTAAATCTTCACGAAACTAATCGCCTAACTCATATTTCAAGTCATAAGGAGCAACGAATCAGTCAATTTTTATCAAGCCATCAAAAGTATTCTAATAGAACAACAACTAAAATGATAATAATTGATTCTGAACATTTGATTGCTCAAATAACAAAAGTATTTGGAGATGGTCATGTTGAGTTAATAATATTATCAACTAATTCTATAGATCAAAAATCTTCATTTATGGCTACATTACGTGGTTCGTTGAAAAATAACAAAATATCATCCAAAAGAAAAATTAGTAATAAAAAAGAGAAGAAAAATTTCAAATCAAAGCGTTTTTTTGTATTTGATATTGTGATAATAAGTTCACGAGAAGAAATTAATTGTTATTCAAATAGAATAAAATATGATGTGATTGAAAAATGTTCAAATGATGAAATTCGATATTTAATTCAAACAAAACAAATGATTATGCCAATTGATTTCAATGAAGAGACTAATGAAGAATATGATGATGGAATTGTGTTTTCAAGATATAATTGTGATGAAATGGAACTTGATTATCAAAATATATAATTAAATATTTCATTTTTATTTTTTGTAATTTTGTATTAATTAAGTCAAATTTTATTTATTAAATGAATTAATATATTTTTTTGATAATATTTTATAATAATAAAAAGGATAATAAAAACTTGATGAACTGATTCCATTTCATCTTCAGTATATGAGGATAATTATTATTTGACTTCACTACTTTATCATATAAATCTGGAAATGTATTAGTTGCATGATATTTCTTCCTAATTTTATCATATTTATTTTTATCATAAATTGAATGTTTTTTAAAATCAATTTTATTTTCTATATTATTTAATAAATTATTCTTATAAGAGTCTACTCTGATCGCTTCAATAGCTTCTAAATTATTATCATTATTCGAATATTTCCAAAATTCTTCTTTACTATAGCTATGCTCAGAATATAACTAGAATGAATGGAAATAAAATACAACAATAATAATATGTAAGATAATAATTAATAATAATAGTAAAAAGAATAATTATTTGAAGTCTTACCATTTTACGGCAACTGTTAAGTAATGACCATACATCCAATAGTCGAGTATATAAATTACCATTATTATCATCTACTCGTCCATATATACCAACATCAACCAAATATTTCTCCTTCTTTTCATCAAACTCAATATAATGTGGACTTAATATTTGTTTAGAATTTGATTTCAAGACTGGACAAAGCCATAATGGTGTGGTAATCGGAATATTATTCCGAGTAAATTTTACCAAACTTTCAGTTTTACTTAATGGAACATATATCTATAATCAATAAAATGTTATGAATAAATAATGAATAATATAAATATTAAAATTGTTTGAAGTTTTTATTAAAGTATTACACACTTACATCCATAATTACCATTCGTTTATTCACAATCATAGTATCAGCTAGATTCAATAATCTAAATAATATACTTGTAGTAAATAAATGACGAAATAAAAACCGACAAAAAATATTATTATGTGTCATTATAAAAGCAGGTACTAATAAAGGAGATTTAAATAATAATTTCCATGAAAATGAAATTGGTTTTGCCATCCAAAATGCACCACGATCATAACGAAATAAAAAAGATTTGATTGGAAGTATGAGCATACGAGAATAATAATCATTATTATTCATAGCAATTGATTGTATTTTTTCAAAATAAAATTCTTCATAATGTTTATCTGTTGGATTGAAATAATCTCTTTTATTAATCATATTATTTGTTAGTTTTCCACTGATTATTACTGTTTTATTAACATTTATTTTTTCACTATTTGAAAATTCTATTCCTTCTATAAAGTCAATATCATTGCTAGACATCATTTTATTCATATAAGATATCGATTGATTAAATTGATCAAAAACTGTAACATTTAATGCAACATATGCACATGTATCTATACATTCTATTTCTGCACATAATACAGTCCCTAAAGTCCCATATGAACCAGCTAAAGAATAAAACAATTCTTTGTGTTCATTATTTTTTGTACAATAAACTATATCACCATTACCACAGAGGACATACACTGAGGTACATATATCATTAAATTGGCCATATTTGAATGATGAACTTTCCAATCCAGCTCCGACTATGGCTCCACCAACTGTTATTTTTCGAAATTCAGGTAATACTTTAGGTATTAATGAATTGCTCAAAGCAAAGTCAGTTATCATCTCCATAGTACATCCAGAGTCACAAATAATAGTCTTTTTAATATGATCAAAATATATAATTTTATTGAACTGTCTCAGATCTAGTTTTGTTGTAGCTGGTTTACATTTCTTGTTTTTAATTCCATCACGACGGGATTGCTCTTCTCTATCAACCATATGACCAACAGTAGAACGGACATTTTTGACTGTTCGCAATACCGTAAGATTCTCTGTATCATTCAATTTCGTGAAAAACTTCTTCTCTGACAAAACTTTTGTTAAATTGATATATCGATGTATCATTTGTTCCTGAGATGGAGGTCTTGCTAGAAATACAGCTGAATTTTGTAGTGCTACAATCGAAAATATATTATGAGTAAATGCAACTATATAGCTTAATACAATAAATCTACGAAACATTATTGAAGACTTGAAAAGCAAGAACTAAGCACCTAAAATTTAGTTTAGCCAAAATTAGGGTAAATTTTATACATGTTTAGAATTTCAATCAAATCGACAGTAAGGTAAATAAGATCATCATCATAACTTTTAATTCTATGGCTTGTTTTAAGTTTTTACACTTTTATACTGTGTAATATCAGCAGCAGGAATTAATATATTATTATTCCAATTATATAATTATATATAGTGAATTAAAAATGAATTATGTACAGCAGTACACCTGGATATTGTACATAGTTAATAAAATATGTTAAAATAATAATATGAATTAGTTAATAATAATATAATATAATTGGATTCTTCCCCACTCCGAGACGACGGGGGGCTGCTCGACTCGAATCCACACCATAATTTTGCCGAAACTTCCTCTCTTTATAACAATATTATTTATCAAACGAAAATATATTACCGTTTATACGAGTATGGAATAAACTAGTTTATAATAGTGGAATAAACTTATTTATTACTAATATATTGTATATTTATTTAGCAGAACGAATAATATGCGTTAATAGTGTTGTTTTAAAGATACTCCAAGAGTAATCATGTTGGTAATTAATATCAATTGTTGCCCAAAACTATTTTTTATACAACTTCAATAATATCAGCTTGTGAAATTATCTTCAGCTCAATTAAAGAAAAAAGAATATTATTCCTAGTTTTTATATTATACTTAATTAGGAAGTTCACAACATACTTCACGTTGCTACATCTCCCTACATACATCATACAAAACAAATTAAGTATTGTCAAAATTCAGCGCTATATAAGCTCACCAAATATCAATTACAGAGCAACAAAATAATAATAATAGACGTTGTGAAACTATATACTGAATTGCTACAGATTCAATTTTTATTTTTATAACTACATGTATAAGTAAGTACCTACGGTATATATATACACAATAAATATCATTTATTTAATCTTTCTACGAAATGAAATGAATCATGAGGTTATGCCGTTTACACAAACAAATATAATAAAAATAAGCATGGAAAAACTGACTTGAAAACATGAACGCCAATCAAGAGTAGTTAGTTTAAGTGATCTAACATGTACTGAAACAAAAACTGTACAAGTTGAGGATAAAAAGCATCTTCGAATAAATCTTCGACTCTTTTTCGTTTCTCAAATAATTGAGCGAGTTCTGAGCTTGGATCAGAAATACTTGACATAATCAAGTCTGTCAAATAATTATTAATGGAATCGACTGACTCGTTTGGTCCAGCTAAGTTATGTTTTTGAATAATTGAAAGAATTTGCCCAACTGTAATTTCATCTACTTTCTTTTGCTCAAGCAGCAATAATAACTCACTTGACATTTCGAAGCGTGTTTCTTTCAACAATAAAGCATTGTACTGTGACATCACATCCTTATTAAAGGTAACCTTCTTGGCACGTTCCTCAGTTCTCTGTTTCAATGAAGCACCAGCGTTAACTAAGCTTATAGGATCGCTTGTTGTAGCACCGCTCTCAAATAATTTCTTTTCCTCATTATAACTCTTAATATCAGAAGAAAGCTGTTTTGTCAATGCATTTAATGTGGCATTATCAGCTGTCAAACGACGATGAATCATACCATCGAAAGAAGCTTTATTGTAGTTTACAACGATAGTGCGTTTAAGCGATTGTTTGATTGTTTCCGTTTGATCGAAAATTTGAGAATTTGAGGGAATTTCCAATGAAGATAAATCATCAAATTTCTGAAACTGTACCACTTCATGGGGACTGATGAGTTTTTGATCAACCGGTAAAGTCAATGTAGTGTGAAGTTCTGTTGAAAGATCTTCAATTCTCTCATTATCCTTATGTGAGTCATCATATATTACTGCAGTTATGTACAATAAACTGAAATCATTATCATTCAATATCTTATTTTTAATCTTTGTCCAAAGGAATTTCACAGGTTCATTAAGCTTTTCCATCATGGCGTTGAGTGTTTCTTGACTGATTTTATGAAGTTCTAATGCAGCATTCTCTTCCAACATCTGTTTCAACATAGCATCTCTAGCTGAAGCACTAGGACGAGAAGACGGATCAACATCATTCTTTTGCTCCTTATCAATATTCGCAACAATATCACCGAATGTCTTTGTTTTTTCTGCCGTTTGAGCAAGAGGATTTAAACGCACTTTAAGAAAAACTGCCATGGTTTGAGTTAACACTGCGTGAGAAAAAGAACTTGTTACCATTCTAACTGCCAAAGCGCTCATTCCTTCCATTGCCTTTGCCAACACGGGTGAGATAAAGGGTGAAATCGCGTTAGCAATACCTCCAGCTGCTACAGAAATAAGCGTATTGATGGCAACATAGCCCAGTAATTCCCAGACGTTTTCATTATCAGCAGCAGCCATTTCATAGCCTTTATGAATGGTTAGTAAACCATCAATAATGAATCCAACACCCCAAGCAGCACACAACCCAGAGGTAAATATAGTCAAACATGCACCACCAATGATTTGCAAAGCACCAATTGCAAATCCTAAATATGCCATGGTCCAATTCTTTTGCTTTCGAACTTCTGAATTTGGTGGAAAAGGAAGTTTGGATCTGTCCATACTTGGAACACTTGAAGGGCTTTCACGGTCAGCAACTCGAGTTGTGAAAGATATCTTTTTATCGTCATTCTCCTCTTTGCAGTTGTGATGAACTATGAATTCCAAGTAGCTCAATTCTTCTAAAACAAATGATTCAAGTTTAAACATTTGACTTCTTTGTGTCACAATTATAGGATTAGTGTCTGAGGTTATAGTGGAAAACTCTTGCTCATTATTAACAATTATTTTCTCAATAGCTGCGTCATCGATTAATGTTACATTCAAATCTTCAATTTCTTCAAACACACTAAACTTGTCAACATTGATCTGATTGCTCTCAGCTCCAGTTTCAGGAGAATTGGATGGGATGCGACGACGATGATGAATTTTTGAAACCATCGACTGCAAAGCAGCATTCGTCTGAATAGATATTTGCAAAGTCTGCAGATTCAATGTTTTCTTTTTGATATTCTTCTTCAAACAATCTTTAGTATCTTTGATGAGTTCTTTTGCCAATTCTAATTCTCTTTTATCTTTGTTTATGACTCCCATGTTGTTATGGATAATAGCTCTTCGGAAGGCGTATTCAAAAGTGAGTCCATTTGCAAATTTTCTTGCCTTTTCCAAAGCCAACAATGCTTCATTTTCATTACCCGATTCTCTCAGGAGTTGATCAAACATCAAATAATATTGCGCAGGGTTCACAGACACAAACTTATCATCAACTTTTTTCTTAAGCTCATCCATGAATTGAACAAATTGTGCCCACATCACTTCTTCTGTCCAGTGTTCGTCATTAATCTCCAGTCTTGCGTAGAATATACCCCATTGTTCTTTAATTCCTTCAAGGGTACCTTCAGAAGCACGAATTTCAGGTCTACTATCAATGAAATCACATACTTGTTTGAACATAGCATCTTTGATTTTCAGTGCATTAACAGATGGTAATCCTTCAAACTCCATTTGTATTTGCTCCACGATGTCTCGCAATGAAGTTAAGATAACACCTTTATCAAGCATTACATTTTCTATCCCAAACGAATTAAATAAATCTTCAAAAAATTCAACCGTCGCCCCCATAAATTTGTCTCGAATTATCATTCGACAACTGCCATTTTGTCCTGCTCTTGCACAACGACCTTCCGCTTGGAATTGAATTCTTTGAGATTGCGGAAGGAACCCTGTTATTACGTGCAATCCGCCTGCTTTGTTTATTCTCTCTTCAATATTAAAGTCAGTACCTCTGCCAGCTAAATTAGTGGCCAATATCACTTGGGATGGAATCACATTCTTTGTTATGTGCACTAGCTCTGGATCATTAGATATAGTATATATATTAATTTTGAAATTATCCGTTAGCTCATGGTGTCGCAACAACTCATGAATCTCATTAACTTCTGCAATTGAATCCAAAATAACTAATACAGGACGATGATTCGAGTTCATTTCAGCTATTTCTTTAACTATTTCCGCCGCCCAATTTTCAGAAGTTGTCACCACTGTTGGAAAACGATTCATTCTTGATTGCATGAAAGTAGGAACAATCAAAGAGTCAACTTTATAAACTTTAGCTAAAAATTCTCTGCAATGCAACGATCCTAGTGTTCCTGTAAGACCACAAATATTTCCTTTGTATTCAGCAAAAAATCTCCAATTAGAATAATAAACTGACGTTAGACCATCTCTACCAAACGGAAGATTGTGTTTGAGTTCTAAAAATTCATGGAGTCCATGTTGCCATCGTGTGTTTTGACTCAATTCCCCGGTGCCTTTTGTGATAGGTATTATTTTCTTATTCTGAATAACATAATCAACATTCTCACTAAACTCAGTTTGCGCACGTCTCGCGTTATGAACGTAAGTTTCGATCATTAATAATGACAGTTCTTTAGCATGTTCACTCAATCCAAACGAATTTTCAGGACTATTTATAATATCTTTAACCATGCATACGACAGCCTTTTCCATTGCATCATACTCTAGTTGTCGTAGGTCGCCAACATGAGATAAAAGAAACTGATTCACTCTATTAGCAATATTGATACGAACCAACTTTAAGCCATCTTCTTCAGCTCCGGTATCACCCAACCTTGTCGCACAATGCCTGCCATCAATGAACATATTATCAACTTCATCAACAATTAGAAGAGATTTTTGTCTGGTTTTAGCGATATCGCAGTTTAGTATGTAGTCATGCAACATATCACCTTCGAAATGGTATAGAGTACAATACAACACATCGCTTGTCATGTAAATATTTTCAGTAAAACGTCCACCAAAAACTTTGCTGTAAATGTTTATGTTATGATTTACCACTAAACCGACATTTGCATAAAACTTGCGGTATTCTTCAACATCGCGAATTGCCAACACTTCACCCGATGTGGCGATATCAACCTTTATATTTTTCATGATCGCTGACCAAGCAGCAAACACTGCGATTATCATAGTTTTACCTTCACCAGTTTTTATTTGAAGGAGTCTTCCATACCCTTCCTGCTTGAAAACTAATAATAAAACTGATAAAATTTGTATTTCTCTTGCTTTTTTATTTTGGCACAGTTCAATGTTTTTGAACAACAAGGCTAACACAACTAAGTCCTTGTCTGGCGCATTTCCATTTTTAACTTCCATTATCAACTGAGAAATATTCACTATGTTTCTTGTAGCATTATCAATTAACGTTAACTTGGATTGATTTGATTCATCAAACTGGACTGAATACTTATTCATTAACTGTAGAATGGTTTCCACTTTATCGCGAAACAAATCCAAATCGAATTTCTTGTTCAGTTGGGCTAACTCTGACAATAATTCGTACAAACTTTTATTGGCCGTCGCTGTTGAAGATATTGAAGACACTATGGGACTGCTGGTAAAATTGATGGCTTTATCCTCTTTGTCTAACTCCATAAACTTAATACATTCATGATAAGCAGAGAACAAATCGTTAATTGTGAAGCTCTGAATAGATCCTCTTTGAAACCAGAGCAAAACAAAGTGAAGTTTAATCAATGCAACAGGATTAGTGAAGCAACTCCCTGGAACTATCCATATCATCTGTCGCACAGCTGGAAATGATCGATTTAAAATAATCTTATATGCATTAGACATAAAATAAATATTGGAATTATCCACCCAATCAGCATTTAACTTAACATGTGAAATATTAATGGAATCTGCAAACGTTAGAGCTTGTGAACAATCTGCAAGGAGAGCTCTAAGGTCATTCTTTTTAATATTTTTTTCATCGGCAATGTTAAGATTAAGAACCATTTTACAATATTGGTGTAAAAAATGTAATTTTATGGAACATAACGTGTCCATTTCCATATGTACTGGATATCAACTGTAGCTGTAGTAAAATTTAAAACTGTAGTAAAATTGTGGAAATAAATCATTGCTTCATTTCATGGAATGCGGGAAATGGTGTACAGTAGGAGCCAGGATAATTTAATTAATAAATATATACAGTGTAACTTAAACACTTAAACTACTTATTAAAACTACCCATACCCATTCCTAAAGAGTGAATACCCATATCTACAAGTACAATGTTAAGATATTACACATGTGTAGCTTTGACCCATAATACATACGACGGTAACAATCCCAACAATCGTATTATTTTATTTTAAGTAGTCCCCGCCCGGTTTCAGTTTAACGCCTAAACTGAAAAAAAAAACACAACAAGAAAAAATAAGAATAATAATAAGTTAACTTATATAATAACTTAAGATGTATATCTTTCTTTTTTTATTTCTTCTCATATAATGGTAGCAACTACAATAAGCAAAAGACTTCACGTGCGTCCTTTAGTCAACAACTCAAATGAAAAGTTATACTGACATTTATTCTAATGATCAATCTTCTGAGACAGAAGCGTCGCAAGTTGCAAGAAGACAACAACAACTCCACACAACCAACAACTGAAAAGCTGAGTCCGCTCAAATTG
>VKHH01007100.1:0-12710 GCA_015144975.1 Epipyxis sp. PR26KG | reverse complement strand
TATTATTATTATTATTATTATTATTATAAATATTATTATTATTATTATTATTATTATTATAAATATTATTATTATTATTATTATTATTATTATAAATATTATTATTATTAGTAGTACTAGTAGAAGATGCAAGATGCAATTATCTTTTAAACAAAATCATTAGTATAGTTATTATTAGAAATAAACAGTTTCCAACTATAACCATACGGACTAGAGTTTTAGAGTAAATATCATCATAATAAACTAAGAGGGACGATTTCAAATAATTATAATTTACAAATCATATAATAATTAGTATATTCACGTTGACCTGATATATTTCATCCGAATCAGCAGAAGACGAAAGGATTGGAGCAGCAAATAAATGTTTTTCAGTTGGATTGTTACGATTTCCAGAAAAATAAACTAAATTACGATTCTCATCCACAGCATTGATTCTAAAATATTATTAAATTTGTTAAATTATATAAGAATTAAAACTGTCAAATGGAAGGTTGCAATAATGATATATTATAATTTATTATTATGCAGAGAAAGTGACAAAAATGGAATATAATAAAGCATTCAAAAAAATTGTTAATAAATTTTCAATTTATTTTACTGAGATCTTATTTATTATAGTGAATCCCTCCATAATAGCCCTCCAAATTTAATAAATAAAATTTAGTTTTTTTCAAAACTTTGCATATCGGGTACCTTTTGTCTCAATTATTTGGGGGTAACCTATTGTTTAGTTAACTCAAAATGGCTCTTAATATATAGCCCCCGAAATTTAGGTACTCGGGGGAATAGTGGAATTTTCTAAGGCATTCAATAATCAACTATTCGAAAAAACTATCATATTTTATTACCTTTCAACAACCCAATTTCCTCCACCTCCTATAGGCTTATCAGAAGTCAAACAAATGCCAACCTTTTGATGACTATCATATTTATATAAATATAATTGAGAATATCCTGTTCTTTCAGATGACCATAAAAAGCAGAAATCATTTTCATTTGAAGTGATCGAATTAGACCATTTGGAACTAAATGTATATAAATTATCATGTAAATTAATCCAAATATTCGTTTTTTCTTCTAAAATAATTGTTCTATGGCCTGAAATAATATAATAATAAAAATATGAGAGTTTATTAATGAATTGTTTATTATAACGATTAATACAATAATTAATTCCTGAAATGTCGTAAAAAATACTTCCTCCATTCTGAATGATTGTGATACAAAACGGATATACAAACTGCATAATCCGATCCCGTCAAGGGAGGGTCTTATATGACAATTAGTCAAACCCGTTTTGACTTATGTTATTTGGAGTAGAGGAAAGAATTACTATTTTTTGAGAATGTCACATATTAAGATAATTGTAACCTGTCAAAGGATCTAATCGAAGCAGTTGCAATACGGACTGAGCTCTATTTTGAACCTAATAACCCAATTATTATTATAAAAATTAAAAATAATAATAGTATAATCGTTATGGTATGGTATACCTGAGCCATCACACTTCCATCAGGCCACCAGCCCACACGACATAAATAATAATCATTATCTGGAAAGTCTGGATTGACTATAGTAGAATCAATAAGTTGCATCCAAACTGGATTATTATTACCAATAGTATTAATTACTGCTAATTTAACAATTGGATTTGCTTTTCCTGCAAATGGATATCGATGAGTTTCTGAATGTAATGGATCACTTTCACCCTATCATATATCATAAAATTTATCTAAGGATTATTATACCTTGCAAAGTGTACATTAGAAAAGTATAAAATTATTTCAGAATATTAACACTTCCACTCTCCATTCAAAATGATATTAGAGGATTATTATATGAAGATTGAACATAACAATTATCAAATAATATCACCGCCTTTTTATTTATTAAATTACGAACATTCAAAATTTGGAAAAATTTAGATTACTTTAATAGATTCACCTGATGTAGAATATGATATTCTGGAATAATTGTTTCGTCAACTTCAGTGTATGCGATTAATGTACTGTCAGGTGACCACCAAAAACCACGATAACTATTAATCACAAGTAATGAGTATCATAATATACAATGAGTTGATAGACATAGTCAGTAGCTAAGTTTGTAAGTTTCAAGTTACCGATCCATTTCTTCTTGTGCAACAAAATCAGCTAATCCACACGTGATACCTGCTTGTGACCCATTTGTAGTTAATCGAATTATATCAATACTCTCTGATGATGCTTCTGTTGCTTTGTTCTCTGAAGTAGCTATTATGCTAGCAGCTGTAACATATAAATCATCATTTGCTACAAAAGCAACTTTTGATCCATTTGGTGATAGATGAGGATCAATCGCTTGTCCAATATCGCCATTATATGCAACGGAAAGCTGGTACTTATTTTCATCCGAAGCTGATTTCTTCGTGGTATCACAAACGTAAATTTTGCCATTCATCGGGATTAAAATCATATGAGCTTCAACAGATTCTGTGGGATTCCATTCGTATGATGATATTCCGTTGGTAAAGAGTCTCATTCTCTCTCGTCTAAGTTGTTCTTCCAGAGATAGTTTTGCTGTATCTTCATTGCTTACAGATGTAAATAACAAAGAAGCCCCAAAACTAGTATTTTGAATGTCTATACAGTAGATCTGACGAATTCCTTTGGGATCGGGAGAAAGATATGTCATCAAATTTCCTAACAGGTATAAAATATTTTACAGGTGATTTTAATTAACTCTTTCAATATTTTTTCTGTTTATATTACTTATACTGCTGTATCTTTTTCGTAGCAATAGCAATACTTGAAAAATACCAGATTTTTGATAACACTATTTATTACATTTACCTTTGAATTGAAAGTTTACAGCAATTGGCATAATGCAACCAGGTAATCCACGAGCTATATCTTCACTGTCAATCATCTTAAGATTGGATTGCTATCACAATGAATGAAAAAATCACAGAATTTTTGCTACTGTTGTATGATCGGTAATGATGTAGCGATATATAATAAAAGTTAACCACACCGTATAACGAATGCCTCCTGAATCCACATTTTATTACACCCCGCCCGCCGGCGGTAAGTCATTAATTTTTATTTGTATTATTATATAAAGTTAGTCAGTATTCTTTCAAACAATATGCCAACCAAGTGGAATAAATTGAATCGTTTTAATAGTATTTATTAACTCGTCCGATTATTATTATTTTGTTTATGCTGGTTAATATGTTAATTGAATTAGTTTTCCTTTTATCGTTTTTGATCAAGAATCAAGAATATTGAAATCGTATTCAAATAAAATATCTCGAATTAATGAATTGAATTCTTCTCTGCCAAAATGATAGCAGTTTAGTAGCAAAAGTTTCTTTCAACTAACATTGCATTAAAATTAAAACAGGATCATACCATTGTGGAAAATCGTCAATAATTGGCTACTACTACAGTATATATTGCACCACTGCAATGATGTTGATTTCTCTATTATTTAGATTTATTCTTTTCTCTCCTTTTGTGTCACACATATCAGGAGCATGCTTAAATTCAATTGAGGAATTGGGATGGTATGGTGTAAATAACTCGTTATTATCTGCGGTGCAAACTATATATAATTGCATTAAAAACACTCCTGATTCATTATTGCCTCCACCAGCAACAAACAATATCCCAATTATGGTGAACTCATCAATTCAAATTAATAATTTACATTCTATTGACGCGATTGCAGGTAATATAAATCGTTACGTGTATCGTGAAAATAAACTTTGTCATTATATCATAAGATAGAAGATAAATTATGTTTATAAATTTTATCTTTCAATCACGTTGTATTATTTTAAAATTAACCAATACGTTGTATTTAAATATCTATGGATATTTTATTTAAAATTATTGGTTTAGGCACTGTTACATTGGACTTTTATCTTCGATTATTTTGGACTGACTCAAGATTAGATATGCCATTATTTTGGAAGAAAACTACTTCTACTATATCAAAGAATGGATTAGAGCTTACTTACCTTATTAATCGTAATGATGTCCCTTTACCTGTATGGATGCCAGATATAAGATTTCATGATGCTGCATCCTTAGAATTTTTATCACAAGTAAGATATTTTATCAACATCTCTTAATTAATACTTTATTCCGTCATAATAATAAAGAATGTACTATTTCTTCACAAAAATTTATGAAAACTTACATTTTATTAAATTTAATAGACTTTTCGAATCACAAAAAATTATAATTTATTTTGGTCAAGACATATTTTAATTACTTTGAAACAACCAAAACTTTTCTTTGCTAATTACCCATTAGATGCTCAAACAATTTATATTCGATTTGGTAGTTATGCATATAATAATAAAGTATTTCGAATGGGATTTACAAATATTTCAGTTGCTTTAACAATGAATGATAATTATGATGGATCAAAACAATTCAAACAAAATCCGGAATGGAATTATGTTAATTATGATGTTGGAAGAACATATACATCAGGTAAGCTTGACTTAAAATAGCTAACGACCTGATCGGTTATTTCAGCAAAGTCTGGATTTTCCAGTGGACTTTTTATCTTCAGCTGAGGATATAGATGACGAATCCATCGGATTTTTCGGGGGAATATGTTGATAAAATCCACTGCATTGTGCTGAAACCTAGGGAGTTTCTGTATATCGAATAGGATTTAGCAGCATTTCTCTTTATCATAATTGACTTTGTTTATATTATAATTATAGCATCTGGATTTCTAAATTCTATTTATAAAATCCATGTGGTCAGAAGAGGTTCAGGAATTATTGCTCGTTTAATAAAACCAATTGTTATATTATTATTCATTGGTGCATTATCATTTTGGGCTGAAACTGAAAAACGAGCAGAATTAGTTGTGACTATCCTATTATCTGTATCAGCATTATATATTGTTATATTATCTAATATTCCTTTAGTAGGATACCTCACAGAAGTGGACCAGTTCATAGCAGAGGTAACACTGTCACTATGTCTATTTTGTTATCATGTTCATATATGCTCATATATTCACTATAACGAAGATTAATATTATTATTGTTATTATTATTACTATTATTATTATCATCATCATTTTTTCTGCTTAATTTCTAAAATTTTATATTATTATTTTAATATTAATATTTACTTAAATTGATATTATTGACGTTATTATTTTTGAACAAGATATGATATAATAAATATAATAGATGCTAATTGTTATACCAGTATACTCTTAATAAATATAATATTAATAATAATTTTTATTTTTAGATGTTTACGATTCTCTGTGTCACAGTGGCTGTACATCATATGTATGTATCTTTACACCTAAAATCAGAGAGATTTCCTTTACGATTAGTTGCAATGCGTTTTATCGAATTAGTTGGAAGAGTTTTATTGATTCCAACCATAACAGCTATTTACGAACTAAGAATAACCAAACTAGCTAACATGTCCTCATTAAACTCTACATTTCTTACTGCAATATATGTAGTATTTGCAATCATTTTCTTACGAGAATTCACTGGGTTTATTATAGTATCAAATAATATTATGAAAAAATTAAAAAAGAAATTTGAAGAAAAAATTGAAAGTGAAAAAGGAATGGAAATGACACGATTAGAATTATTTATATTATGGCTCTTAGGGGGTCTACATAATAAAGTGGAAATGTTTGCACATGATCATCCAATAGAAGATACTATCATTAAGGTAATGAACATATAATAATAATAATAATAATAATAATTTATTACTATCATTATTATAGCCCTCATTACTCGAGCATGCAAATTCTGTGAATCGTTCCAATTTAGAAAGTAATGATATAAAATTAAATAATATTTTCGACAATAAACATGATCATAAATACAAGTCTTCAAGACAAGAAGATAAAAATGATGAATATAAAAATAATTACCGTTACACTTTCCCAAAAAATAGTACAGATGCTAGTGAAATGTAAGGTCAACTTAGATCTTTATTACAGGCGATAATCAGCATACAATACAATACTAGTATAATACAATCAACCGAATCCATAGTAGAAAAACTAAAATTATTTTCTTCTTTTATATTATCATTTCTGATATCTCCGGATCTTATGCATTTCTATCAAATAAAAATGAATGAAAATATTTTTGTATTTTTTTGTGGTATGAGTATTATTTCTTACATTCTACTATAATTATCTCAGATGAATGCAGATTTGAAATTTACAATAAGCACTTCTTTTTCATCGTTAAATATACCGATCTATGTGGTACCTCGCTCAAACATTATTACTAATATTATATACAATTATTACTATTACTTTTATTATTATAATTATTATTATTGTTTTTTTAAAATATTATAAAATACTATAATGATTTTGTTCAGATTTTAGATTTTCATTTACTTGAAACTATGATTTTACGAATTTAAAAAACTGGAATGTACATAGAATTATATATGAATATTTCATATTGTTTATGATATACAATAAAAATTATTATATGAATAGACAAAAATAATCTTGTAATTTCTCAAATCTCAACAGAAAATATAATTGAATTTGAATAATATACTATATTTTTAAAGTTTTTAAAGAAATAATAATATTATACTAGTATGAGAGTAAGAATATAAGTTATGTATGTTTGCATGTAAATGTTTCAGTAGTAAGATAGTCATTAAATATAACATGTAAATAAATATATATAATAATAATATAGCAATTGGATAGAAAATTAATTGCAAAGGTTGAGAATTGTAAATGTGAGAGAGCATTATTTTCTATTTGTGGATTCCAGATTCTGAGATTGTAAATCACATGAATCATATAATATCGTACAATATCTACATAACAAGATCTTGAAAATAGTTGATATTAGTGAAAAATGAAAATATAAAATAATATAATATTAAATATTATTTTAAAATATTTTATATTTTTGGAATATTATTTTTTGTTTGATTTTTTAATTTTTATTCATTATTTCTAATCCTTTTGGATCATAGAGTGTCCAAGGATGTGTTGCATCAACACCACCTCTGAACCAAATGACACTTATCCACTTCTCTCCATCAAACACAGGGCATCCACTATGCTCTGTATAACCATCATCCATTAATCCATCAGGACCTCTGTAAGTAAAGAATGAAGCAGAGCCTGGCTTACCATTGACAAACACATCCGCTTTAGTAAATGATGTGGCACCACCTCGTTTAGCCGCCTAAATAAAATCATAACAAAGTAATGACGAATTAAATAAATTGTTAATAGTATAATTATGAATCTAACCTTACAGTAAAGGACTGCTGTTCCAATTCTTCCATATTGTGTATGCATTTTACCATCACATTGTCCATCACAATGATTACTATAATAATGACAAATAATCCATTAGTCAACTTACATAAAAATAATTACAGTATATTTGTGAATCAATTCAAATTTTAATCATCATATTCTTCATTAGAAAATATTGTTTTACTTACACATATTCATCAGAAGGATTGTATTGAATAGTTGTGAAATCTTCTTGTCCATCTGGCGATAAATCATAATCTGTATGTTGATTTATCATTTTCATTGCACGAATATAAAGTGACCTATAGTTTAATAAAATAACACTAATTAAATTTGAATACATTATTTTATTAAATTGAATTATGATATTACCACAAAGGATCATTTTCGCGTCTATCATGGATTGGATAACCAGCTTGTTGAGCTTTTCTACTGGCTGAGACAACACTTGATCCATCAACTGCTGCAACTGTTGCACGTTTCAACAAAGGTTTTCCATGGTTCATTAAAATGTTACATTCTTCTGAAGATAAAAACTTATCAGCACTCCAAATCTATATCTATCAGAATTTTAAACTTAAAGAAAAATTTATATAAATAATAATTGCGATGAATTAATTAAATGGTCACCTTCGCATGGGACATATTCAAATATGTGTTCACTTGAAAGGGTGCACCATCAATAACCACTTTATGCGAATCAAGTGGTGTAGTTGTTTTTAAACTAGGATCAGCACATGTATAGTTTCGAAGTCGAGTTGCCATGATATCACGACTCTTTTCAAGTTGAGCACGCGAATCAGTTATTCTAGTAATATCTTCTTCTATTGCTTCTGCAATACAAGATGACAATTCACATTCAGGTACAGTTTTTGAACAGTATTGTGTAGCATTTAATATTTTCTGTTTGATTTCATCATAATCTGTGGTTGATTTTGCTTGCATAACGCCCAACAAAGGATTATATGTGATAATAATGTTTTCTTCTCGTGGACCTTTCGTAAAATTAACCTCTAGAGTTGTTAATGGAGCGGAAGGTTTATAGTATTTTACTGTGAATTGGTGCGAGGGATAACTTAAAATATTAGTCTCACTGTTATTCCGTACTGGCTTATCAGTTTGCTTCACAACTCTAGGTTTACCACTATTTGTGTGTGAGAAAGTATCAACCCAGAATAATTCAATGGGAGCACCAGCATGATTAATCACCTAAACTCGATACGCAAATCATTGTTACAAAAAGAAAACGTATTGTATAATTTATTGCTGTAAAAAGTTACCTTCATTGGTATCGACTCAATTGATCCTTCCACGTGTTTCCACAATGCAAATGACACAAAAATTGTAACGAATAGCATACCGTATTTTCTTATTCTTATTTGATCAAATAATAATAAATCTAAGTGAGCTACAGTACTGTAAATCGTTGAAAAATAAAAAATAGAAAAATAGTGAAGAAGCAATATTTTTATTATAGTGAAAATGGAGGGTTGAAGGTTCGGTTGGATTGAAAAAATGAATAACTTTATCTGAAGAAGCAACAACTGATAACTTTTTATGAAATATGCAGGGATTAATAAATAGCGCTTTTGTGTACATGTGTAACATTTGTATGTATTTTTATCAAATATGCAAAACAATAAACATAAAGAAAGCATATATATAATATGTATTTTATATATACGGTATATTGTTTGATTCATTGAACAAATGAATGAAAAATTACACACCACCTCTCCGGGAATTGCGGGAATACCAATACAATATTTATATAATATATTTATTTATGTCATGTACAGTATATACATACGGCTGGTATAGTGGGTAGATAGTAGATAGTAGTAATCAGAAGCACAACCACAAGAAGTGTACAAGATAAAACAGAAAATAGTATATTAGTATATTTATTACACTTCTTCCAATGTCCTCAATTGAGTTTCCGATTTGGCTTTTGATTATTATTTTTCTATCGTGCCATAATATAAAGGTCAATACCTTAAGAACAAGAACAAAAGGATTGTTACTTTCAAACCATTTTCAATATCAACCAACTTCTAGTACGAATCACAAGTACTTGTTTTCAGTGTTACGGTGTTATGCTAATGATAATATTGTAATAAAAGATCAGCATCAGAATTCTACAGTCAAACTTCATCATCAAAGTAATACATCATCAAACTTCTTTAGTTCGATGCGATTATCAAAGGAATCCATAGCTAAAGCAGGCTTACCTGTATGTTATTATATGCATCTTACTATTTCATGCATAATGTACTGTATAATTATTTAGTTACAGTATAAACCAATAACTGCTGTATGTCAAAAATGTATTGATCATATTTTGTTTTAGATGGCACTGTCATATGGATTGGTATCAAATGTTTTTGGAATCACATTAGTTCATATTGCTTACTATACATACGTTAGAACACATGGTGTAAGTCCATTTCTTAGGGATAAGAGAGATATCAAATCGTTTTTACTTATATATTCAGGATTATGTGCATGTAACCATTTTTTAAGACCACTCAGGTAAATTCGAGGAAATTAAAGGATTAAACAGAATTTTTTTGAACATCGTAGTTATAATGGTTATTTGGTAATTCTAACTTATTATTGATATAATATATTGATTAGGGTTAGTCTAGCTTTACTATTGTCTCCAGTTTATTCTATTGTATTGAGCTCAGTTCAGAAATCTTTAAAATTAAATCGAGCTTTTGCAGCAGCGCTGATGGTATTCTTAGTTAATTTCATCGGATCATCAACATATTTAACAATCGGCTTAACGTTGATTTCTACTATCAATAATATCAAGTTGTACTAAATAATTGATTTTAAATGATATTTATTCATACTTTGCAAAATGTTATCTCCTATTATAGATTCATCATTTTAGTACTCTTAAATTATAGCTAAGAGTCAAACGAAGCGAATTATCAACATGATATTCTAATGGCTGGTTATTGTTACACTATCAACTGGGAAAATATTGATTGGCATCACTCTATGTGTTTTATTGAATACAGTTCAATTGATATAATTATATTAATTATTGCTGAAGCGTCACTGGTACATAAAAATAAGAAAATATATCTCATTTGTTTATAGAAATTGAATGAATTAATGACCTTAAAATAGAAAATGATCCCTTGCTATTCATTTTCGCTTAAAAAATATAAGCTTATGATAATTCTTGTAGTAATTCTAAATACGAGCAATTTTTCTTGATAATCATGCTATCATTTATTTTTTTAATTAATAATATATGCATGGTTTTGATTTAAATAGGTGCTTATAATAATGGATTAAATTTAAGTCCAGACATAATAAGATATAAGATCATTACATTCAATTTAATAAACAAACGATGTACACTTGGTAAACACTCTTCTTACTTTACAAATATTAAAAACTTTATTGTTAAGGTTATTTTTCAACCGAATTCTCGTTTGTAAGAACTATGTGGTCGCCGCAACAATAGCAACAATGAATATTAGATTTGATAAAATATTTACCTTACTTGTTTTATAGAATAAAAAATATAAATTTGTTAACAAATAATACGACGAGTGTTCCCGGTTCCGTATTTCCATGATTCCTGCTGCCGGTACTAAAATTTACCAAAACACTCCACATGGGGGGGGTGCAGTGTAATAATAACTTTAATTTAATAAATTTTAACACTAATAATAAATCCTGCAATCTACTAAATGATAATTTAATAGATATTCGATTAAATTACATAAAATTTACCTTCAGTAACTCAAAAATATAACAGACTAACGTAATAAAGGATATAATTGCATAATTATCATAAATCATCTCAACAAAATTTAATTTAAG
This sequence comes from Epipyxis sp. PR26KG, assembly GCA_015144975.1. Taxonomy (NCBI): domain Eukaryota; class Chrysophyceae; order Chromulinales; family Dinobryaceae; genus Epipyxis; species Epipyxis sp. PR26KG. The sequence goes on along the minus strand of VKHH01007100.1, from coordinate 1,571 downwards.
TGTATTTTTTTATAGATTTTATCAATCAAATTTATTGGTTGCACATTTCAATTCAAATCAGAAATTATAGTGAGGTAAATTACTGTAAGTTTAATTTATTGACTGAATAAGATAATCAGATACTTTGAGTTGATGCTAGTTAGATGCTTACTGTACTTTGGTGTTATTTTTGTACTGTAGATCTGTAGATGCTTGTCTTGTTGAAGATTATTGTTGTCTACTGCTCTTTTGGACAACTTCTAGCAAGTATTTTACCATCAAATATGCCCTCAAATTTACCAAGTATTGAGTTCGATTCCTCAAGCTCGATTTCAACATTAACTGCCAACGTTAATCCAACTACTTTTCTTGCTTCTCCTACTGCTTTTGCTACTCCTTCGATTCCCACAAGCCCTTTTCCAAGTGCAAATCCATCTTGTAATCCAAGTCTGTATCCAATTTCATTCACTACAGCTCTTCCATCTTCATATCCCAGTTTTACTCCAACAAGTTCTTTGATACCGTTACCAACCAGTGTTCCGTCAATCTCCTTAACAACATCTTCTCCAAGTTCCGTTCCAACGAGTAGCCCAACAACATCGCCAACTAGTGCTCCATCTTGCTCACCGAGTTCATGTCCTTCGTCAATGCCCAGTGGTAAACCTAGTGCTTGTCCCACATCAACTCCTACAGCGATACCTTCATTGATTCCTTCTTCTGCTCCATCGAGTAGTCCAAGTTATATTCCAACATCTTCTCCAAGTTCCATTCCAACGAGTAGCCCAACAACATCGCCAACTAGTGCTCCATCTAGTTCACCGAGTTCATGTCCTTCATCAATGCCCAGTGGTAAACCTAGTGCTTGTCCCACATCAACTCCTACAGCGATACCTTCATTGATTCCTTCTTCTGCTCCATCGAGTAGTCCAAGTTTTCGACCTTCGGTACCCCCAACTGTGGAGCCCACATCATCTCCAACTTCTAATCCGACATCAAGTATACCCTCCAGTAATCCATTTAGCAACCCAAGTTTCTTTCCGTCGTCTTCCCCTACAGAAGATCCTTCTATAACACCGTCAATACACCCGACGCCCCAACCGTCGAATCCAACTGCATTCCCAACTAGTAAGCCAACAGGACCTTCATCCTGTCCAACACAAAAACCAACAAAACCAACTTGCAATCCTACAGCGATTCCAACAAGCTTTCCAACCACTCGACCAACAACATATCCATCACCTGTGCCATCGCCCACTCCGAGTATGATACCAACATCACGCCCAACTTCATGGCCTACAAAAAATCCCACTATAGGGCCGAGTTCATGCCCTTCGTCAATGCCCAGTGGTAAACCTAGTGTTTGTCCCACATCAACTCCTACAGCGATACCTTCATTGATTCCTTCTTCTGTTCCATCGATTAGTCCAAGTTGTATTCCAACATCTTCACCAACATCTTCTCCAAGTTCCATTCCAACGAGTAGCCCAACAGCATCGCCAACTAGTGCTCCATCTTGTTCACCGAGTTCATGTCCTTCATCAATGCCCAGCGGTAAACCTAGTGCTTGTCCCACATCAACTCCTACAGCGATA
>VKHH01007099.1:0-12729 GCA_015144975.1 Epipyxis sp. PR26KG | reverse complement strand
GTTATTTTCATATGAGTTGAATCAATTGAGATATATATATAGTAATATTCAATTGGCTTGGAAAGCCCTCGAAGGGGATAAATAGATTGGTATAGTTATATTTATTTAATTCAAGGGGGTTTCAATTTAAGGGGTCATTATAAACAAAACATCTATTATGGTATCATATACAGAGGCAGGGGGATTTTCAAAATAAAAGAAATATTAAGTTTTAAAATTTTCAAAAAGAATAATGTTATATTTCTTACATAATAAATGTTATTAACAAATGAAAACGATTCTTGTTTTAATAATTATTATAAAAATAATAATAATAATGATAATAATAATAGTCATTGTCAATGTAGATAATGTTTATAATAATAATAAAGAATATAGTAATATAAGATCAATTAAAACAATCATATTTACAGTACTTATTATAATAAAAATCAAACTTGATTTTGATAATAATAAAGTAATCTGCTATTATAACATAATGTTATGATATAATAATGATAATAATAATGATAATAATAATATGATCATATTATATGATTATGTAATAATATAATAATAATCATATAATAATTCCTAATGGAGTTATATCCATCATGATTGCATTCTTAACCATATCTACATCATCTAACAAGACTTTATCTTTTAAATATTCTTTCACTAATTTCATTCTTCGTTTCGCTTGGCTTTGATTAAAATCAATCATAGTTCCTTTGACACTATCCGGATAAATATTTAATGGACATACTCGAACATGATCATGATGAGCGAATCGATCAGATGTCTTGCAATCTTGTAGGCACCAACCACACAAATTCACACCACAAATAGAACATGTTATAGCAAAGCAACCTATTATATAATAGATATTATTTAATTTTTTTTAAATTTGAAAATAAATTACAAAATAATAAGAAATATTATAATAAAATGATAATCATATACTATAAATTTATTAAGTATGGAGTTATGATAATAATAAAGGATATGAGTGGATATATGATATGATATATGTTAGTTATGATTGACATAATAATTATATAGTGACCATCAATAAAATAATAAAAATAAAAATAAATTGATTTTAAGAAATTGAATAAAATGAATAATAATAATACTTTTATTAAAATTGTTATATAATATATACATTATTTATAAAACCGAAATAATAATAATAATAATAATACCTTCAAAATCAAAGATCACAGCATGACATGATGGATTAGGGCATTTTATTGTTAGAATATTTTCAATAATAAATAATCGATGACTTATTACTCGCTGTTTTTGAATATTTGATTCTTTTGCAATCATATTACGAATACTATCTAATTGAGCAATGAATCTAATTTCTTCTTTACGATAAATATCAGAAGCAATCACTTCATTACATGCTTGACGATATATCCGAAATTTGGATGGACTTAATACTTTTGCAATTTCTTGTTCAGTGAATTGAACAATTTCCTATAATAATAGTAATAAATTGTAAAATTATAAGAAAAAATATCTGTATTATGTTAATAATATTATAATTATTTATTATATAAATTAATTGGTTTGATGTTAAGAAATTGTTTGTTGTTGGTATTCAAAAATAATAATATGTATCATTTTTATATATTAATCAATTTGTTTTAAAGAATCTATTTATTGGCATCAAATAAAATGAATACTAATAATATTAAAATTATTAAATAATATATTTATTATGTATAAAAAAGAAAAATAATGATAGAATTATGTATAAAATAATAATAATTATTATCATATTATATTATCATATTATTATTATTATTTATATTATTATTATTATTGTTATTATTATTATCATTGTTATTATCATTATTATTATTATAAAATAAAAATGATAATAATGATTCTTACCGTTGGATAACACCATTGACATATTAATAATGAATCATTTCTAGCAAAATTATTTCTATTTTCAATAGATATTTGATGTTGTAAATTATCACCTTCAAAACAAGGAATACATAAAAAGTGTTTTTTAATACCAATACATATAATTCCATGTAATGGTGAGAATAATTCATAACATGATTGACATAATTGTTGATTACGATGAATATCAAGTAATGATTTCCTTTGAGTTATTTCTTCTCTTGCTTTTAAAGTATCTAATTCTCTTCTTAATGATTCAATTTCACAATCTTTTGATTGTAATTCTTCAATTATTGTATTATTATTAGTATTATTATTACTATTATTATTTGTTATTATTTGATAATATAAATTATGTAATAATTGCTTAATATTTTTCATTGTAATTATTTGATTATTATTATTATTATTATTATAAATATTATTATTATCATTATTATCATTAACTTCTAAACAACATAAATTTGCTATATTTTGTAACTCATTAATAAAATTTGTTGTTTTTATTTCATTCATATTTGAAGTACTATCTGTTACAATGACAGTACCGGTAAACTCTGATAATCTTTCATCCATAATATAATCCATTTTTTCATGTTCATTTTCTTTTATTTTTTCATTTCTTATTAATTGCATAATAATATTACCAACAGCTTGCATATCAATGGATCGATATTGAGAGATTATATTATTATTATTATTATTATTATTATTATTATTATGTAAATCATTATTTTCAACATTTTTACAAATTTTAGATTTTGAAAATCCAATTATTTTTGGTGTGAAATCAGCAGATAAAACAATATGATTACAATCCAAATCAAGATGAAATACAGAATATAATGTATCATGATAATGTAAATGGTTAATAGCACTCGCAATTCCATATGCAATTGATATTCTTCGCTTCCAATTTAATAATAATACTGCATCAGAATTCGACAAGTTTTGAGTTAAATTACCTTTACTACCTAATTCATATATCATATACATGCTTAACGACTCTCCCGTCAATTTGCATGCTTCTATTGTATTATGTATTTCAGCTAAAATTATATTAATTAATGGCTCTGTTATAATCCCATCATCTTCATCATCATCTTCATCATTTTCATCGTAATCATCCATTATTTCATCACCTAATTTATTATGATTTAATGATGATCGTTTCGTTGAAGAATTTGTATGATAAATATTATTATTAGCCATAGAATAACCTAATAATTGAATAATATTAGGATGTTGAAATGATTGTAATATTCGAATTTCTTGCGAAATGGATGAATTCATATTATCATATCTTTGAGAAAATGAATCAAAATTATTTTCATTATTAAATTTTTGTTCATTTGCACCTTTAATATGTGGTTGATAATCATTGTTATAATTAGTACGTTGAATAGATTTCATTTTAACAATAATTCTTTGAATTGTTCTACCTTCTTCATGAATATCTGATGAACTTGATTGGATTGAAAATGAAGTCGAATGTGAATTAATATGATGAGAATTATTAATAATAGTTTTTAATTGTAGGATATCTTGTTCACTTTTACTAACCATTTTATCACTTATGTTATTATTATAATAATTATTATTATTACTATTATTATTATGATTCAAATAACCTGTTGAAGTTAAAAACATCCCTTCATATACAGCTCCAAAAGTACCATTTGAAAATATTTTATTATTTAAAATTATTTTTGAGAAATTATTTGTCCATTCTTGTAGAATAAAATATGGTATATTTGGAGGCAAACCACCAATTGCAATTCGTGCAATAGCAGCTGAAATCGATTCATGAATTAATAATTCTTCTTGTAAACGTTTCATTTGTTCGACTTTATTTATATTTTCTGCTTGACTCTTCTTAAGTAATAATTTTTCATCTTTAGCTGTTGCACGTGCAATTTGTGCAGAGCGAAACATCTCTTTAATTTCAAATTTTCTTGCCAAGTCTAAAGGACTTCTCCCATTCTTTATAACAGCATTCGAAAAAAATTAGTATTTTTGTCATTATTATTATTGTTATTATTTTTATTATTTTTAGTAGTAGTAGTATTTTTATTGTTATTATTATTGTGATTATTATTATTATTATTATTATTATTATTTTTATTAATATTATTTAAACAATTTCTGTAAATTAAGCTGCTTACTTTTTCAAAATTAAACAAAATATAAATATATAAAGCAGTTCTATAATTAAAATGGGAATGAGAAGCAGGTATTATTTTATATTTATTCTTGTCACTATTATAAATATTATCATTTTAATTCGATATTTTACTTACATTATCAATTATTTCTAATGACAATGAATCTGATGTTAACAATGCTTTGAACGCCAATACTTGACCTTCAAATGCAGCTTCATGTAATGGTGTTTGTCCCCACTATATAATTTTATTTTAAAAATTTATATGAATGCTACTACGTATCATCATTTTATTGAATAATAAATGAAGTAATAATAAATACTTACATTATTCTTAGCATTCACATTTGCGCCAGCTGCAAGTAATAATTCAATAGCTGCAATATGACCAACTCGTGCAGCATAATGTAATGCTGATCCACCGCTCTACAAGATAAACAATAGAAAATATAATCAAGAAGAGAGAAATCAACGATTTGAACTCTTACCTTACTATGTATATTAGCATCTGCTTTTGCTGCTAATAAAAGCTTCACAATATGAGTATGAACAAATGTATGCCCATGATAGCTAGCCCACATTAATGGAGTCATTCCATCTTCCTGTTATTATATAATTTATATATCAATTATTAATAGCATTGGATTATGTAACAAAACATTTATTAATTTATTTATTATGAATTAATTTGACATCATTAATTGGAAAAGCATACCTGGTCACTAAAGTTCACATCAACTTCAGGATTGTTTATCAATCTCGAAATTCTAATAATTGAAAAAAGATTCCCATTCCTTGTAGCAGCAATCAATTCCTCGTTTACTCTTTTTGCTAACGTTGATTGTTTATGCATCTAAATTAGGTAATAAAGGGATATAACAAAAACCATGTTAGAAACAAGTATCAATAAATCAGTCAAATTGACAGATTTTTATGGTTTAAATTTTAGTACATAATTCCATAATTCATCCATTAACGACTACGACTACGACTACGACTGACAACCGACAACAAATATAAATTATAAACAACTACAAATGCATTATGGGAGTATCGGACATCGGACAAAACATTTATTTAAACTTGCAGTAATATAATAGTATGGTGATTAAGCTTATTCACTTATTATTATTTTCAATAAGTTTGATATGTTTATATCTTACTTCACATAAATTTTATTATTAAAAAATGAAAAATGAAAATCCAATCACCAATCACAATATTACAATACCAATATATTATAACCGTGATTTACTTATTTATTTTATTTCTTTGTTATGGTCCAGCAGCAATTATCTATGTAGTTGAGAGCACCACAAAGAGTTATACTGTTGAGTGAAATCAATGTATAATATTATGAATAAAAAAACATATGGATAATGGATGGGATATATACAAATTTGAATAATTCTACCGTTCATATGTTGTTTCAATTGTGACTTTGAGATACAAATACAAATCTTATACTACAGAATAATACCGAATGCTGATCTTCATTCGAAAGAGTAATTAGCTTATATATTTGGTGTTGAAATGAGCGAAACCGTTTTGGTCATAACTTAATGAACTTTGCCAATCATTTCGGTTGTTGGACAAGCAAGAGTGCCACTATTATTCCCCTTTTCTCGGCGTTTTAATTTGTTGTTTGAAAGAAGACTCGAATTGTTTTATAGTATTCCTTTAACTAAACTTATTCGTTGTAACAACGTAATTAATTTTAAATTTTAAGGATTATCGCGCGATAAATTTATAAATTTATATTGAAATACTGCTGCAGTTAAGTTTTGTTGTCAAATTATTTTCCAAATTAAGTTTTCTCACTTTTCATGCCATCAGAATTTGTTCGACTGTACAGAGAACTAAGTCGTACAAATCCTCAATCTCTTCCATTATCGCGGGATGTGAATTTTGTAAAAGAGAGGAAAGGTCTGTATGCACGAATGGGATATGAAAGAGGTAAAGTAATTTGCGTTCAAAACAAAAATTAACGATTTTCATATATAAATTTGTAATTTTTACTACTTGATGAAATTCAACAGACATTGATTTAAATAATATACTTTTATATAAATTCGCAACAACTTAATTGTTTCACAGAGCAGCAAGTGGTTGAACGACCAAAACACCATGGAAAAGTTGTTCGACAACTTAGAGATGGAGTATATGATCATTTGCTGTCGTCTCAAACTAATTTAAAAGCACAACAGCAACATAAACTTCGTTCTCGAAGCGATATTAGCAATACTAACACCTCTCAGAAATCATTAACAATTTTTTCTACGACGAATAATAACAATGACTTAAGAAAGATGAATACTGAAATGCAACAATTTAGTGATATAGCGAATCAAATAAATGAATGTATGAAATCAAATACAAAAATACCATCACATTTGATTGAAAAATTGCCATCTTCATCACTATCTATGCCAAAAAAGAATCATAATAACATGAATTATGATAATAATCAAAATCATAAATCAAATAAATCACTTCCTCATATCAAAAGTAGTACTATGGTGGCAAGAAATTTACCTCCTCCAACATTAGTTGGCCATCGTGAACATAATATCCATTTACCTTGTTCTATTACTGTAACAAAATGGAATATTAATGAACGACAACGACTCAATGTAATATATCACGAATTAGCACAACCAGAATATAGAAATAATTTAGAATTATGGAAGCTTTATTTCGTTGCATTCGCTGATCGTTTTTGTGAGTTTTTTCCAAACCGTAATAGAGAAGAGGTTGAAATAATATGTTAGATTTCACCTTTACATCAGTTTATTATTAATAAATAAAAATGTATTATTAGGTCATTATCAAAGTACAGGATATGTTGTCAAGAAACAAGCTAAAAGAAATTGGAGAAAAGGAATATTGGTTAGAAATTTCATCAAAAGGCATTTAAAATTAATCCCAATTGTTACTAGTCAGTAATTAAAAAAGAGTTTTTTATTATCATTATGAAAAATAATTCCCAATAATTTGCAATATTGAAGTCAACAATGCATTTTTAGAAAAAGACAATCTCATCTTAAGATTCTGATCGGTTCAGTACGATCTAGATGTCAGAGAAGAATTTAGCAGTCAATTACAACCGAAAGAACAGAAATAGAGATACTTGTTATAAATAGATATTGAAGTATGGAGATGATGACATTTCCAAATATATGCTGCCATTAAATGCATTTATAACTAGTTAATTAACCTTCCAAGAACCAGGAAAAAACAAGGAATAATAAGAATGTAAATAGCTATTTTGTAAGATAATTATTAATTATGGCGTGTATTCAAAAGCATTATATAATATTGTTTTATCCAAATTGATAACAATTTTTAACAAAACTTAATTCAGAATTTAAATATAATTTTTCATAACTTTTATAGTAATAATATAATTATGGTAATGGAAAAATCTAATAATATAATAATATAGGTTTTTAAACAAAAATCTTCTCTCACAAAAAGAACTACATAAAAATGAACAATAGTTCATTAACTTTTAAATGCCCTTTTTTATAGTGAATTTAAATTCTTTGAGTGGGCGCCATGCTTACATACTGTATATTAGATATTGCATATTAAATTTCTAAACCAGTGATGTGAACGACAAGCTACAGTCCAAAAATCTGTGGAATACATAGTCCAAAATCGGTGCAATTCACAAAAAGTTTCGAGTAAAAGTTTAGTTTGGCTTGAAGTTTTGATTCAACTTTTGGTAAACTCGCTCGAGTAACCTCAACTATCTTTTTTTTTGAAGTGAAGTTTTATGTTTTATGAAATTAAAAAGTTTAAGAACTTTATAATATAAATAAAATTTGATGAATTGAGTTTTAGTATTATAAATTTATATTTTGTTCTATGTCTGCTTCCAATAATCCGTCGTCTGAATCTACTACTTCTCTATTTTTGGTTACTTGTAGTTACATTATAATTTGGATTGCAAAAAACGAACAGCGTATTTCTGATTTGGGGATAAAAATACGAGGAGGCTCAACTTGTAGAGGCAATTTTGTATATCATATGGATATTTTTGATCTTATCCCAGAGACAATTCCTACTACTTTGGATCTGTTCGCAACTAGAGTCGATTGTGTGGATTATTATATTAGGAGCAATGATCTCATCATGTCTCCGAAGAAGCTCAACAAGGATGATTTGCTTGATTTCCTTGGCATTCATTATTTTCAGGAGCTCTTTTTTGGTAAAAATCTTAAATATATACCAGTATCTTAAAGTTCAGGATACACCTAATGGATCGAAGAAGACACGACTGGTGGTGGAACCAACGTCAAAGAAGGAACAGAACAGGAAAACCCGAAGCAGCAGTTGTTAATTCAATGAAACCAAAAGACTGCATCAAGAAATTTCGGAATAAACCAACTCGAAGTTTTAAACAGCAACGAGTATCGACTGATGAAATAAGTAAACCTATAACTGCAGCCAAACTTTGATGGTGGTTTAGCACTGTTGTAACCACAGGATCGTTGATGTTTTCCAACGCGACCATGAAGAGTAGAGTAAAAAACGAAGACGAATCGTTTTGACAAGTAGATTTTCTTGATACAGTCTTTTGGTTTCATTGAATTTGCTTCGGGTTTTCCTGCAGCTGCTGCTTCTGTTCCTTCTTTGACGTTGATTCCACCACTAGTCGTGTCTTCTTCGATCCATAAGGTGTATCCTGAACTTTAAGATATATATTTCAGATTTTTATCTGAAAAAAGTTCAAAATGGATCGAAGAAGACACGAACCAACGTCAAAGGAACAGAAGCAGCAGCTGCAGGAAAACCCGAAGAAGCAGTTATTAATTCAATGAACTATAAAGGAAAATTACAGAACTATAAAAAAATTAAGGACAAGCTTTCTCGAAAGGAAAATTACAAAACAATTCGAGTCTTTCAAACAACATATTGACGTCATTTTTTACACTATCGATATGTCGTTGTTGAATGGATAAGTCTTAATAAGTTAAGTGTCACCGAGATGTGGTTACGAAATAAAGTGGCTTAAAACAGCTGATTCTGATCGATTGAAGCCAGTGGATGCTTAAGATGCTTATGATAGCAATAGTAATGCATCAAAAAGAAAATTATATAATAGAATTAAAAGATAATAGTATAGTTGATAATTTCCAAATAATAGGATCCTTTTTACAATGGTAGATAGTTTTGCCATTAATATATATATAATAAAATTTATTTATTTATACTAATAACAACATTATTCATAAAGTCAGAATTTAGTTTGAGTTATTTCGTCAAATACTATTCAAAATGAAAAGATAACAATTAAGAAAGTCGCTTTGCAAAATATTAATAGATAAATTAACAGAATGTTATGATACAAACCCATATTAACGTGACAATATTTAATAAAATATAAATCGTATGGAATTAATGGTAGCTTGACATCTTTTCAATCATAACAGTAAACAAATTAAATTTAAGTTATAAACAGTTGCAACACGGATAAGTAAATATAATAGTAATAAAAATAATATAATTTCAGCTATCTAAACTCATAATAATAACCAATTTTGGAGTTATAATAGTTTGCTGTTGTACAAGCAAATAGTCAGAAATGATCATTTTCACTAAATGAATTATATTAAATTTATTTTAGTCTTTCTAATATTTTCCAAACTCAGAAACTTAGTGATGTTTTATGAATCATCCATTAAACTTCCAAGTTCAATTTGACACTGCTTAGCTTAGCTTTCAGACGAAATGGTAAAGTTTGAATTGCATCCAAAAATGACATTTTCTCTTGAAAATTCTCAATCCTAGAATCTAGTTTGGAAAAATCAAGTGCCAAAGCTGTCGGATCACTTGATGATAATTCTAACTCTCTTTTGCTCCTATCACACCATGCAATGAAGTTTTTCACCATCATTTCACCCATCCGATGCAAAGAAGGGAAAATCCCAATAATAGCTATAATCATTTAATAAAATAGTAGTTTATAATCAATAGTAGTTTATAGGGAATATAACAATCATTTATGTGTGAATAAACGTAAAATTTGACACTAAAATTAGAGCTGTTAATAATGATTCAACCATGGCAAATTATGCATGAGATAATAAAATATGAACTTACAAATCACCAGTGGCGATGCTACAAATTCAATAAATCCTAACTGCATATTACACAAGTTCATTTTACTTCGATCGAACATAGGAGTGACTAATAAACCTTCTTCTTTCTCCCTATCTCCTTGTAAACAAAACTCTTCTGCTACCATTTCACCCCATTTTTGACAAACTTCAAAAGGCTTGAATGGACTGGATATATCAGCACAATGAAGTATCAGCTCCAAAATAGTGACACGATTTTTACTATCCGCTAAACAATCCACATTGTTGAGATGACCCAAACAAAAGCTCAACATCTCATCACCATTTACCTCTGCAAATAACTATAGGAAATGATAATATACATATAAATAAATAAATCATACGCGAAACTAATAACTGTCAGCTTTATTTATAAACTTTAAACTTATCACATTTATCCAGATGACTAATGATTATTTAACAATAGAATTATCTTACTTGAGCTTTAGATATATGTTCACTATGATGTGCCATGTCAGTTCCTAAAATAACGGCGATTATAATTCTTCGAACATCAAACCACTGTTCTTTCGTCAATTCTGAGAATATGTTAACATGTGAATCCCCTAATATTTCATACAATACAACACAATGCATGTTTTCTAATGGTGATTGGTCATTGTGTGCCATGGCAAGTGGATGACGTGTTTGAATCAAAAAATTGTTATTAACTCCTAGATGACCAACGTCATGTGCTAACGCACCAACCAATAAAGCTAATACTTCGAGATTAGTATAAATTAATTGCATTTGAGCTTCAATAAACAAATGATGAGTGGTACAGCAAACATCACATCCATGTTGAAAATTATGATAGGAATTTGTGGAAATGTATCTCTTCTTCACAGCATCAACAAATGCTAACATTTTCCTTCCAGAAATTGAGAATTCTTCCAACAAACGTAACGAAGCGAATGCAAAAGAAATAATTTCGATTAATTCTTCATTATTATAATCTAAAACATTGAACTCCCACGAGTTTAAAGATTTTCTTGCATTAAATAATGATTCTTTTTCTATCATCACCAGATCATCAAGTCTTAATGCTTTTTTATTTTTGCTTGTATCTATATTACTTGATTCGCTTACAATTGGTGATAAAGGGAAAAATGATCGATAAGCACCACTTGGACGATAGCTTGAATTAATCCAATCAGCTGTAGTATCATCAATATGTAACTCATCCTTTCCTACGACTTCTTCAACTTCCGCATTTGAATGCTGTAACATTCGCGCCACTAATAAAATAAGATGATACGCTTTATATATTTATATGAAAATAAAATTGAAAATCTAAATGGAGTTAGAAATGACATAGAATTTGTTGTATAAATTGTCGCATTGAATGAAAATTGAAAGCACAGTTATAAACTACATTTAAATTCATCAGTATTACACATAAACGACTCACATTGCTCAACCATAATTTCTAAGAGTTGTTCTTCAGACAGTGGTTCTGATCCATTGAAAGTTGAACTTCGAGATGGTTTGGAACTTGGCCATGGAATATTCAAAGAAAAACGAGGACTGTGCGGTGAGTTTTCAAAAAATTCACTTGAATGTGACTTATTATTTGATAAACTAGCACGAATTACAGGTGAAGAACCAAAATTTGAACGAAGAGAAAATACCTGGATTTTGATTCATGTGATTAATTGATAAAGCTACAGTGCAATCTTACTGGATATATATATTGTACTTACTTTATTTCCAATCGCTTTCGTTAATTGTTTAATTGGACTTTCTTTCTGTAAACCTGATGCTGGAAAGAAACTAGTTTGAATCATTGTTGGAGAGCATATAGATATTGCGATTGAATGCCTGCTTGATTCGGAATCAGTGATTGATCGAACTGGAAACGATGGTCTTTCTATTCGGTCATTGGCGTTATGAAGTTGCATATTGCCTGGAGCTGTTGCAGTTCGTATGGGTGGAGAAGTTGATGCGATACCATCAAACTTATCCTCTTCGTCCAATGAAATTGTGAAAATGATTTCATTTGAGGGTTCAGAGAGATTCTTATCTTTTAAGTTCATCATAATTTAGCTGAAATGCCGAATGCTGTAATAATCACCAAAATATTGGTGCGCTGCACTGTATATTTATCTGTTATTTCGTTGTTTCAAAAATATCCGATAAAATTGATGATTTGAAGTGAAGTGAAGTGAGGTGATTTATATTCTCATTGTTCTACATGTTCTATCATATATCATATTTATATATTTATCATATAGTTATTTTTTTTAGCATTGATAATCATTTGATCATATGATCACTAATAAATAATTTTCCATTTATGAACTCTATTGTTGTTAATTTTTAAAGCAATCTTTACAGAAAATGACTACAAATTTTATTTTAGTGTGGATAAAGGATAAAGTAGTTAATATAAGTAGTTAACTTAAAAACAGAATGAATGAATTAATAGGAATTAACTTAGCAAATCAAAACAGTTCAACTGACAGCCGTTTTTAACGGAAAAAAACCTTGGCAAAACCTTGGCAAAAACCTTACCTAGGTATCTTTTTAGCATTTAGA
>VKHH01007098.1:0-12735 GCA_015144975.1 Epipyxis sp. PR26KG | reverse complement strand
AAGTAGCTAAATTAATTAATAGAAATAAAAGGATAGTACCAGTAGCGAGGTATTATATCTAGTAATTACCTGATGATTAACGACTCTTCTAGCTCTGCTGCATCAGTTCCTTGGTTGTTGCTGAATCATATGATGATATGCCAGGAAATGGTTTACCCTGTTGCGATAATACTGTACAGCAGATGGAAAATCGATCTGCCAAGAAAGTCAACAGCCAACCAATTTGGATTTTGGGTTCCAAAGTCAACCAGATCATCAGGTAGTGCCATCGCAACAAATAAATTCACCCATCATTTGCTCTGCAATAGAGTCATCATCATCGATACCACCTAAATCGTCGGGTAAATCTATAATTCCTTGAGTTATACTGTGTTAAGTTGGTCCAATTGTTTCATTGTTTCCAGTGCTGGGGAAAAATGTATTTCAACTATATTTTTTAAACTTTAATGGGTAAAATAAATACATTTCTCATAATACACATAATGAAATAAATATAAAATATATTTCTTAAAATTTACAAAATATTTTGTGAATATTATACATTTCCGGTAAAGCTACACACAGCTCACTGTGGTACTAAGAAAGCATAAATCATTAATAATTTATTATCAAAACTATTAAACGACAATCAGTCACTGTATTATTTGTCTTCTGATACACCGACCACTACAATCAGTCGCCTTATTTGTCTTCTTCAGCGTCACTGTCGTCATCAATGATTGTACCAACCATAGAAATTGCATCTGCAACAACTCCAGCATCCCAGCAAGAACTATTAATGTGGAGAATCATAAGTTGTTCAAACGTTATCGGGAACATTGATCGTCTTCTTCTCGGTTCAAAAATGATTTTTGCACGACTGAAAGCTCTCTCCACTATATTGGAAGTTGCCAATATATGCATTACAGATCTATAAAATCTTGCGTAGTTCATCATTGGCGCAAATATGTGGTGGTGTTGGTAGATCATCCTTGAACTCCGCCATGATGAGTAGTAGCGAAGCAGAGAATCTGTTGTTGTTATGTATTATTATTAATTATGTATTCGGCAGCACCGTTTCACCACACAAACAACACAATACTACCCCCATCCTACCCCATCCCTACCCCATACAATACCCCCAAAAAATATATTCCAAATATATTTATTATAATTTTCAGTAGAAAATAAATATATTTCAGTTAAGTGAATCGAAAAATAAATGTATTTATTCCAGTTGAAATGTGAAATATATTTCCAGGCAGTTTTTTCGTCAACTATATTTTTCCCCAGCACTGATTGTTTCCATAGTTCAAACTTTCAATTTCCTAATATTAGTGGAATATAATTGTGAAAAAAATTCTATAAATTACGTATACCAAAACGATTTACACCACCCCCGATTGGTATCTTCAATCATCATGCATATTATATATAGCTCTATATTGCACCTACTAGGATAAAATAACAGTTTGGGAAGAAAAAGGCTTCCTATTGCCGTTTCTCCAATATGAGAAAAAACGCGTTATAATACCTCTATAATAAAAAAATTATTTCAGTATGATGTTTTTGTAATTGTTGAACTTATTTTTTTACTATATAGATTTTATGCTGTAAGTATTGCTCACATTATGTTTATTTTTTATATATTAAATTTTAATCACTCAATAATAATTCGAATCTGATTTATGCTTTGATATCATATCAAAATCAGTTTTAAAGCCACTGCTAGTAACGATAATCTTAGGGAAAAAAGTTTTTATATTTTCTTGAAATATTAGTTGTTACAGCATTATACTATACCTCTAAATCCAGAAATCTCATCTTTTTAACAAAATTATATATTTAAATTATTTGGGATCAACTTCAAGTTCAAGTTCAACATCAAAACCCAAATATTTTTTACGGAGGCTCGACCGCTCCATCCACGTTTTTGTTATTGTAGGGTATATCATTATTTTATTTCGTCATTTCCCACATAATAAAACACACGAAGAAACAAATAAATTCCACATAATAATGATTCGATCACTTAATTTCGCAAAAACAATTCGTTCTTCAACGTGGAGAATTTCTCGTGCAATGCCTGTGAAAAGGTCATTGTCAAATCTGAACAGAGTTGTAGAGGATGTCGCTCCTCCGAAAAATCTCACTACAATTGGAGGTTATCTTGCAAAAAGATTGGCAGAGGCTGGTCTGTATCATTATTTCACTGTTCCGGGTGATTTTACTTTAGCGCTATTGGATGAGTTTATAAAAGAACCAGGACTATCAATGGTTAGTTGTTGTAATGAATTAAATGCTGGATATGCAGCAGATGGTTATGCAAGAGCAACTGGTGGATTATCAATGGCTTGTGTAACATATATGTAAGTTACAGCATTATTTACATAACTACAGTAATTTTATGTGAATCTAATATTTCTAACTGAACTTTATCGACAGGGTTGGAGGCTTATCTGCAATCAATGCTGTTGCTGGTGCTTACTCCGATGATTTACCTCTATTGTTAATATCTGGTGGTCCAAATACAAACGATGGTCATGAAAGACATTTGATTCACCACACTATAGGAGAGTATGAAATCTATCAACAATCAAAGTGTTACGAGCCAATCGTCGCCAAGACTTTTGTAGTTCGCCACCCATCTGATGCCGCACGCATGATTGATGAAGCTTTATCAGTTTGCTTATCTCAACGTAAACCCGTTTATCTTGAAATTCCGGTAAATTTGGCCACTTTCAAGATTGATGGTCCAACCATCCAAACCAACGCCATCGAGTATTACAAAAAGTTGAGTGATTTTGCAGCTTTAAATGCAGCCGCTGAAGCTATTATTAAAAGTATCCGTGCATCAGTGAAGCCTGTACTTGTAGCTGGTGTGAAACTTAGAAAAGGTGAAGCAACCGAAGAGTTTTTACAGTTAGCGAATGCTTTGGATTGTGGTGTAGCAATCATGCCTGATGCCAAATCTCTTTTCCCAGAATCTCATCCTAACTTTATGGGTCGTTATTGGGGTGGGGTGTCCTCATACAAAGTTGCAGAGATTGTTGAATCGTCTGATTTAATTTTATTGGCTGGTCCAATTTTGAATGATTACACTACGATGGGCTGGTCTGCTATGCTTCCAACAGACAAAACCATTATTTTTGGAGTTGATCACGTAAATTTGTTTGGAACAAGATATAATAACGTCCACATCAAAGATATTCTTGCTAAAGTAGCAGCTGAAACACCAAGCAACAACACATCAATTGTCAATTTCCATCGTTATGCTGAAGGATTTCAACCTAAAGAACCATTTTCTCCTCCTAATGACGAGGCAATCTCGCTTCGTTACATCAGTCAAGTAGTTCAGGAAACTCTATCCCCACAAACTTCACTTGTTATTGAAACAGGTGATAGTTGGTTTGTTGGACAGAATTTGAAACTTCCTGAAGGCTGTATGTACCATGTTCAAATGCAGTACGGTAGTATTGGATGGTCTGTTGGTGCTCTTCTTGGTGTTGGCTTAGCCTGGCAAGCTGCTCGTGTTCCAAGGAGAATATTGGCGTTGATTGGTGATGGTTCATTTCAATTAACAGCACAAGAAGTTTCAACTATGATAAGATACAAGGTCAAGGCAACTATCATTCTTATCAATAATGATGGCTACACGATTGAAGTACAAATTCACGATGGAGCATACAATGATATCAAGATGTGGGATTATGCTGGGTTAATAAAAGTTTTCAATAATACTGATGGAAATGGTCTAGGACTAAAAGCTAGAACTTGTGGAGAATTCGTTGAAGCGATGAAAAAAGCAGATCAGCACGATGGAGTCAGCTTAATTGAAGTGTTCTTGCCACGTGATGATTGTACTGCAGAATTGTTGGAATGGGGATCGCGTGTTGCTCGATCCAATGGCCGCAGATAAACCAATTATCTGTTAGGTTATTTTTTTGATAGTATAAAATTCGTCAGTTAGATTGTCCAATCAACTTTAGGTTGAAATCGAACAAAAGTCATAACGAATATAAATATATGGTTAACTAATTTAACAGTAAATATGATTATGTTATAAATAAAAATTTTGAATTGAGAACAATGTGAAATATTATTTAAAGTTTTTCTTGGTTAGTTACTTCAAAATTTCGTAATGTCATGTCTTTTGGAGGATTGAGAAACTTGTTTTGTTTCACGCCAAACTAACTATTATATATTATTTAACACTTGTTTGAAAGTATTGTTTAATTGGTTTAATTTTAATGAAGTTCCTTTTACTGGTAATTTATGGAATTTGTGATTTTGTCTTCAAAATAATCCTAGTAAGTTCGCTTTAACAATTAAACTTAGTTAAATATGTGGATCAGTTCATTATATTGGATAACACACATTTTAACATCAAGCCACCAGACTTGCGCTGGAAAATTATGATAGAAAATACATATGAACAAAATATAACTGAGAATTCTGTAACAAAATGCAAATGATAAAATAATTTTTAAGTCGCCTAGTCGCCTCCTAATTTCTTGTCCTTAACCCCCTACCTGTAAAACGTTTAAAAATACTTATTTTTTAGATAGATTGAAAGTATTAGTTTACTTAACTCATAAATATGTCAGAAATGACGATTATTCTATTAGAATGTTTATGTTAAAAAAGTTATATTTATTGGCCTAAATCGCAACTTAAGAATATGGCTTCTTAATCGTTTATTGATTTCCAATATACAAAAATTCCTATGTGTATAAGCTCAAATACTATAGTTAAACAATTTAATAGTTCAAACAACACAACAAAATACCATTTTGCTTAAAATCTGATAATATCGGAATATGATGTGTTGTAATTATTTACTCTTTTGAGTTTAAAAAAACACGAATTAAGAGTTTTAAGGTGAGGAAAGTTTTGTACAGGGTTAAGGGCTAAGAATTTGTTTCCAATTCATTCGTGTGGTTAAAAATAAGAATTAATACAAAACATATGCTTATTTAACTTATGAAAAATAATAAATCACGAATAATAATATTTATTAAACGATATGAATTTAACAAATAAAATTAGGGTTACATTTAAATAACAAACAAATAAAATTACTATTAATTCTGATTTCTCATTTTGTTTATCCTTAACCATGCTTCATCTTGTTGCTTTACAGTATTCTTTGTTAAAGTGTTGCTCTCATTCAAACCAAATTTTACAATTTTTTGGTTTTTCACAGAACTCTGACATTGATTGTCTTATCCCATGATCCTGAAATCAAAAAGTTGTCAAAAGCAACCAATGAAGTGACTGCTTTTCGATGCCCCCTTAAAACTGAGTCCATAGTTTTTGATTTCAAATCCCACACGCGTATGGTGTTATCAAATGAAGTCGAATACAATTTATCTTCAATAATTAATAAACTTAAAACTGAATATTTGTGTCCGTTCAAGATTTCAATTTGGCTAAAAGTATTAATATCCCAAATAATAATACTTTTATCAATTGATCCTGAAATTAACCAATCATTATAAATAACTAGACCCATCACATCGCCGCCATGACTATCTAACGATTGAATTTCTGAGAAACTCTCAAGATCCCACACCTTAATCGATGTATCACCTGAAGCTGAATACAAACGATCTTTAGATGCCACAATCGAAAATATTGAATCAGTATGTCCTTTAAATATGCCTTCACAAGATCTGTTTTTTACATCCCACACCATAATTTGACGATCTCTAGAACCAGAGAATAGCTTTGTCTTATCATAATTGAAACAAACTGAGAAAATGAAATCGTCATGACCAATGAAAGATGCAACTTCAAGAAATGTTGCTGTATCCCATAACTTGATTGTATTATCAGATGAACCGGATAACAACCATCTTCCATCATTATTTACAGTGGTAAGCAAACAACGAATTCCTCCTGTATGTCCTTCTAGTTTCTTTATTTCTAGATGAGTATATAAATCCCAAACAGTAATAATAGTATCTTCGGATCCTGTGTACAACTTGTCATCTAATAAAGCCATTGTATAAATTCGACCGCGGTGTAATCGAACTGACTTTGGTTCGGCTCGCACAACTTCAATTAACTCATTCGCTTTGGAAGGGAGAGGGTTGGAAATATCATACTTATAATTTGTATAAGTACGCAAAATATATCTTACATGAGTTACCTCATATAATATCCCACGTCGTAAGAGCTTTGCATCAACATTAGATATAAGAAAAGATGTGAATATGGAGTTATTTTCAAATTCATCTTTGATAGTTTGAGCAACTTCTGGTAGTTTTAATAAATAATTGTAAAATACATCCTTACATTTCTCAACCAGTGACGTATCTAAATCTGTTTTCGTCGGGATACAGAATGAGAATTGCATGAGAATAGCTATAAGGCAGTATCTAATGGCTAAAAACTTGTCGCAGAAATAAGGTAAGGAGTTGAACAATTCAATCGAGCTCTTTTCAATTGATTCAAAACTCTCCTTTACTGATTGGTATGAATCATTGGTTGGTTGAGATGCACCTAGCACAACTTGAATGTATTGGATACAACCATCTTTGATCGATAATGCCAAAGGATACACATCTTTACTGTATTCTTGATTTGTGCTAAGAGATTCATACATATCAATAAATACTTTTTCGAGAGATTTCTTGAATATATTTCTTGCTGTCGGTGAAAGAATAATTGATTCATCAAATTTAAGTAAAGTAGATGGTCGATGAAGTAATAATTTTGTTATTGAAACATAGAAATCACGAATTTGTTCATTCATGTTTGGAAACTACAATAATAATTGAAATTTGATACAACAAGCTCAATCCCAGGAGCAAATAAATGAAGAAAATAGTATAGAAACTGCAGTAGAACAATTATGTATGATGATTATAATAATAAGTACAACAAAAATCTTTTTTTTATGTTGTTTAACGGTTCATTAATTAAATAATAACTTTAAAAAACCTTAACGTAATACGATATACGGTTATAATACTTATATTATATTATACGGCATTTAATGTTGTAATAATTATTATTTTATTACGTATTACCGTATTATATGTATGATATAATTGTACCCTACCGGCGGCTGTAATATACAGTACAGTATAAATTGTTTTGTAATTTTCCTTTCAAGAAAGCTTCAACTACTACCCTTTATTCAACATCTACGACAAATATCAAATATACCAACCACAAGAAGATAATATTTGAACTATTTGAACTCATTAATCATTAATAAAATATTAATATAATAAATAAATATAAATATACTACAATAAACTGCAGTTAGAAATAGCAGATAGGCAACGCCAGAACGCCAGCTTGTATTATAAATTATTATAATAGCAATCAGCAATCAGATAATTTTTAAAATTAAATTATGATTGCTGATTTAGATTTTGATGTGGTTGCTCACCTGGGATATGTTCGAAATATTGACTTGTTGCAAAAAGGATTATACATTATTCAAGTAACACTACATTATGGTAAGGAAGGCACAAGAATTGCTCCAGTTGGATTATTTTCCGCTCCAAGCACTTTGCAATCGTATGTAAAGGATAGACCGGTAATGTATAAAATATTTGAACGTGAATTTTATAGTATATTTTGATGTTGTTTCAAAGAACTTATGTTTTTTAACCAAAATAATTTATTATAGCTACCACCTGCGAGATTATGCAATGTGTGTGAAGTTGACGATGCAGAGAGACAGTTTAGAAGCCGATCGTTCGTTATTAGATACAAAGATGAAAAGCATGTAAGAAAAATATTGTTATGAATCATGTCAAATTTTCAAATATTATTGTAATTCAATGGTTTGTTTTAACAATTAAAAATCACTTTGCAAATTTTTAGTTTATAATAAAAAATATCATAGGAATTAAATGATGGAGTACATTGGAGATTTACATTACCAAAAGTTGATTTGAGTGGATATGAGTTCACAGATGATTTTGAAGCTTCTCCAATTTGTACAGAATTGCTGCATATGAGATTTGAGTTACTCTTCAGTCCTTTAATTGAAGAATCAGCTGGGGATTTATTCAGTGACATTGATAGCTTTATTCCAGATAATCCTTCCTATGAAACAGTTGCTACTCAGAATATAATTATTCAAAAAGCTGGCAGTGGTATTCATGAATATTATCCGGTAATTAAAAACAAACCATTTAAAAATATCACATGTTTTCAAATATAATTATATCTTATTACACTTCAATAGATTCGTTTCAAAAGATCCTATTATATTGATTTGGATTGTATGATACATTGCTCAGTCTCAGCAATTCGTTACCATACAATATCCCCTGCTGTCATCCCTTCATTACGTCGAGTACATAAAGAAAAAGAAAATTTAATTGAAAATTTTTATTCAAATCATGATGATAAAGTATCAACAGAGCCTATTATTGACATTAATATCGATAATTCTGGGATTGTTCGTGAGCCTATTATTCCTGACAATAACTTCACTCCAAAACAATTAGTGTCTCCTTCCACCATCGATGTTCGAGTGTGGGTTGATGATGGATCACCTATGAATCAATCGAAATATACTGACCAAACTGATATTTCATTTAATGAATTTGCATCAAATGCTTCTTCAACACCTCTATCAAAATCATTATTACACAGCTCACATAATAATAGTAATAATATTTACAATACTAACAGCAATAACAATCAAATAATTGGAGATACTACGCCAATCAAACAAACCAACTCCACACCATATCACACAAAAGAACAACCAATCACCACTCCAATCACACCAGCAAGTGCGAGAAAAGTTAATAACTTTTCTAGTCCAACTCCTTACACTACTATTATTAATGCTATGCCACAAAATTCAAGTAATAAACCAAAACGAAGTATTAACCAACTATTTCAACAAATGTCATCACCTGATCTGTCACTAGCAAGTATAGAAAATGCAATGAATAATGTTTTAAAAATTAATTTATCATCTCAAAAAAATGAATCAAATAGTTCGTCATTATTTACAAATAATAGTAACAATAATAATAGTAATAATAATATCAAAGAAAATAAAAATGATGATAGAAAATCTCCTAATCCAATTCCAAGTGCAAGGCCTGGAATGAAACCTTACTTAGCAAATTCAACAACTGATAATAATAATAATTTGAATTCAAGCAGCATGAGTGATAATAATAAACCGACCAAACTCGTTGCAAAAGCATTATTCACTGAAGGAGCTTTTCCATCACAAATAATCACACCAAATAATGATAATGAAGATAATCAAGAAAATGATTCGAATCAGGCTACTATAGTTGAAAATGATGAAGATTATAGTAATTATATTTTACAACAATCAGATTTAATTTATTTATTAAATATTTATTCAAAACCTATTGTTGCAAATAATACATTATTAGTTCATTCAACAACTCAAATGATTGATAATTATCTAGAATGGAAGAAAAATAATGAACAAAATTTTCCAAAATTATTTTCTACAAATGATTCTGATGAAAATAATAATAACAATAATAATAACAATAATAATAGTGTTGTTGTCAGTCCATTAAAAAATCCTCATGAATTATGTGTATTAGCATCAAAAAGACAATCAATACTTGAAGAATTAGTGTCTCATTCGAATAATATTTATGATGTAATTGCAATTATTCGAGAGAAAATAGATGAATGTAATCTACAGCAATCTATGCGATGGTCGACAATGATGTCAGCATTCAAGAACATTATGCCAAGTCTGTGTTCAAGAATGAGAATAGAATATTTACCAAAAATTCAATTATTTTGGAGAATGCAAATGCTTATTCAAACGAAAAGGTAGATTACTTAATATTTTTAATTCTCCTCAAATCTATTTTAAGAAAATTCTTTCAAATAATTATAATATTACTATGTTTGAAATACATTCGATTATATTTTATAATAAATAATACCATTTATATAACTGTAGATAGGAAGTGTCTTATTGTGATACGTTTTAACCATATTTTTCTCTATGATTACGAAAGAAAATTAAGATTTTTTTATTTTCTTACTCTTCCTATTATATCTCCATTAGTTGAATTGATGAGTATAATAATTAAATATATTATAAAATAAATGAACAGATTCCCCCGTCACATAAGTTATTATAAGTATCAAAATATAATATTTTTGATAATGTTTTAAATTGTCTATTATAGTATTTATGAAACAAATAAATATCCTCTTGCTGAAGAACAAGCACTGATTACTATAATGCAGAATCGTCTAAAAGCTGAAGAATCGATGAATAGTTATGCTTTATCTTTTGATGAAAATGATGTTGAAAATCGAGTTGAATTTAGCGATTCGACTGATTTAGAAGCAGTTTCTGTCAAATTATTATCTCGAGGCATGCGAGTATTCGATATGGATGTTAATCAGGTAACTAACAATATATCCTATTATAATTATGTAATAATAATAATACTATAATAATAATAATAATAATAATAATAATAATAATAATAATAATAATAATAATAATAATAATAATAATAATAATAATATCGATTGGTTGCTTATTTATTTCACTTAATTGACTATTTCAGCCATTTTTAAAAAAGTACAATTTAAAATCCCTTTACACATAACCGTTTCGACATTATTTGGAAAAATATTTTATATCAATGTGTTAAAATATATTTATATTGATTATGATGCCATTAAATTTTTGATTTATTTATTTTTATGTATTATTATAACTTAATGAATGAATGAATTCCATATAGATAACTACCAGATTACCATTCCTCATTTTACAACAATATGTTGATAATGTAAGGCCAAGGAATAAGAAATTATTAGAAAATATAACAACAAATGTTGATTTTAGTAGTGTCTATGATCAGACATTAAAGCCAGGTACTGTTCACTTATCAAGAGGGGGTCGGATAATTTCATCTAAATTATTATTAGATACGACATCTATCGAAGACATGAGTTATGATGTATTAGATATTGGACAATATAAATCAATCCAACCTATAGTTGGTCGTACATTTCATTTCGATATGAATGAAGCGAAAATTATATTTCATCAAAATAATGATTTATTAGATAATAAACAACAAAATGACTTGAAAAATAATGATGATATCATATTAAAAAATGATTTAGAAAATAAATTATTAACTACAATATTTGATAATGATAATAATGAACATTTTGATAATAATAGTAACAATAATGATTATAATAATAGCAATAA
Source organism: Epipyxis sp. PR26KG (assembly GCA_015144975.1). Classification (NCBI taxonomy): domain Eukaryota; class Chrysophyceae; order Chromulinales; family Dinobryaceae; genus Epipyxis; species Epipyxis sp. PR26KG. Next base: position 1,532 of record VKHH01007098.1, on the reverse strand, counting down.
CGATAATAATAATAATATTGTCACAAATCCTTTAAATAATAAATCAAGTAGTCTATCACGACCCCCGCTTATTTCAAATCGATTTGATAAATTGATTCACTCTCCATTAAAAACACCACTCACACATCAAAAACATCTCAAGCATCATCGAGGTGATGTTATTGTCAATGATAAAAATAACAATAATAAAAATGATGATAATAATGATGAAAATGACGATGAACCACCTATTCATCTAATCGTGTTGCAGCATGGGTTTCTTGGGAATAGTTATGATATGAGATTAATTCAAAATATTATCACAGCAGAGCTACCTTCATATACTCAGGTTCAATTTAATATATAATAATACTATAATAATACATATAATAATACTAGTAAACCAATAATTATTATTTATTAATACATATCAATATTTATGACTGAATGTGGCCATGGCCTCGCCCTCAATAGTGATTACTTCATGCACTATTATCTTCATTTTCGTTCATCCATTCATTCGTCCCGTTTCATATTTATTAAATTTTCTAAAGATTATTTATTATTGTTATAAATAATAATAATAATTATTTTTATTATTATTATTTTCTCTATGTTCTCTTCTTTGATTATACTTTATTATCATCATTCTATGATAATAATCATTAATATTCATTAAAATTAATATTATAATATTTTATATTATTTTTATTGAAGGTGTTTTGTCCTAGATCAAATGAAGAGCAAGCACATAGTCAAGATAGTATTGTTCAAATGGCAAAAAGATTAGCTTTCGAGTTATTGAAATATTGTGAAGGTGCATTATTCCAGATAGTCTCTATGAGTTGTTTCATGAAACGTATTTTTTTAAATCAATTCTTAAAAATTACTACTAAAAATAATGAATTAATAAGATTTTATTATTATTATTGTTGCTATTATTTTAATATGATATAATTATCTTTATAAACAGAATAATTATAGTTTCAATAATAATAATAATAATAATAATAATAATAATAATAACAAAAATAAAAATAAAAATAACTTTTGTTATAATGATGTAATGTAGAGAAAGCCCCCTCTTTACTTTTTAAATATTCCAAATCTCGCATATCTTTCATATGTCATTCTATGGGTGGTTTAATGGTTAGAAAAGCATTGGAGGTATTGCATTATATAATAATAGTTTATTTAAAAACATAGCATAATATTATTGATTATTTTATAATTCGTTTTATGTTGTAATGATAATTAGGAGTCTACGTTAGGTCCTTTATTATCAAAGTTGCATACTTATGTTTCCTTGGCATCACCTCATGTCGGAACTTTGTTTGCAGATTCTCAAATCGTTTCTACTGGTAATACATATTTTTATATTATTATTATTATTATCATTATTATATGATTATTATCATTATATTATTATTATTTTTATATTATTATTATTATCATTATTATATTATTATTATTATCATTATATTATTATTATTATTATTATTATTATTATTATTATTATTATTATTATTATTATTATTATTATTATTATTATT